>WAAG01008398.1:0-39225 GCA_013390105.1 Tichodroma muraria | reverse complement strand
CAGATGCCACTGTCTCCCACACACCAAGGAATGACAACATTTGCGTAGTCCCCCATCACAAATTAACAAAAACCTCCACTACTATGTCTTTAAAAATCAGGACAAGAGATTTCTTTAAAAGACTAGGGAAAATCAAGGATTCTTCTTTCAAACCTTGGCAAATAAGGAGTGTCCTTTTTGAAACGCTCTCAATAAGACATTTTTACTTTGTTAAAAATGTTTTCCAAAAATATGGAAAAAGGAATGAGACCATCTCCAAATGCAACACAGCATATGCATGTGCATTCCAAATGTGATTAGGGAGTTTACTTGCATACTTTGATTATTCATACAGAGAGGCATTAACTTCCTTGCATATCAAGTGAGACATAAGTACCATCCCATACCTAGTTTTGATCTCCGTGTGCTAAAACCATCACTTCCAAATTTAAAAGGCTTACAAAAAGAACCAGAATTGGGGCCCAGTAATCTCCTTACCAATAAGGAAACAAAGAAATTAAATCTATTTAATTTGTCATGGAACAGATCAACAAATAATATCATCACAGCCTATAACAGAAATAGAAATACAAAAGCAAGAAGAGTTCAAACTAGAATGAGACACTATTTAATGACAAGACCATGTTAAGGCACAACAGACTGGTACTAAGCTCTAAATCCAAACTGGATAGCATTCTAAAGAATGTTTTACTTGCACACAGCCGTAAAGTTTTTATTTTGCAGCACATCAAACTAGGTCATCTAGGTATTTTAGGGGTTTAAAAACTTTTGAATCTACTATATGAATTTATTTTGCAGGTATTTTTTAGCCCTTTAATCTCAACACTTCTGTGATCTGACATCTGGACTCACTGTGGAGTGTACTATAAACCCCATGAATCTCAGGACTCCTCACACAGAATTCAGAATCAGCAGAACCAGTTGCTGGTTTATTGCTACTCACAAGGTACATTAAATTGCAGCATTGTGCCTGTCATCTGTTTTCCCCTCAGTAAATCCTTCTTCATGCAAGCTGAGTGTACCAACATTAATCAAATGACACGCAAAGAGAGACAACACAGAACACTCTGGCTGTTGCACATTTATTCTGTGATACACACTGGTTGCTATTAACAGCCAGAAACAGCCTTAAACTTCTGGCAGTTGTATTGTTTCACTGTCAACAGGATTTGTAAGAACATGAAAATCATGCCAATGATTAATGGCCTTGTTTAGGGAGCCTTCCTTGAGTTATATTTTTGCAGTTCCCAGTGAAGTCAGTTGAAGATCTGAGGGCTGAACAGCTACAGCTACAGAAACAGGGGATTTTATTTCTTAGAGACTTCATCGTATCCTGCCCTTATTATCGGAAGTGTGAAATTAAACTATGGCATTAATATGAAAGTACAGAAAGATGACCAGGTTATGTTGCACTTAAAATGGAAGGGAATGCATATGAATGCATCTAAATTTTACAAGTTCACTTACAATTGGAGTCATAGCTCTCTGAACCAGGACAGTCTTGTCCCCATTGTGTCCAGTTTAAAAATAATAAAAAACCCCAAGCCACTAATATAAAAAATGACTAGCATTTCGTTTAAACCTTTATGTAGTCTTCTCCAAGGCTAAATTTAATAAACCTGATTGTGTCTACACATATGCATAAGACTAAAACCTGTATTAGTTTAATGTGCTGAGCCCCTTTTCTCTTTTCTCAACCACTGGTATTACCAGAGGCAGATGTTTCATGGCTACTTCTGCAAGGCTGCCCATAGGATATGCTTTATTCCCTTCCCTGGGGTTTGGTGCATGGCAAACACTACAGAGGAGGAAAGCAGAGAAATTCCAAGGCCTCTGTGGCTTGCTGAATATGTACTTTTTAAACCTTTCTATACTTCTGTGGGCAGGGAGACCCCAGAAACTTAGGAGGGAGGCATTAGCTTTCAAAGTCCAGGAACTGACACTGCAGTGTTTTGGTCTAATTCTCTTTTTCTTGAAATTAATGATTTGTGTGGACACTCAAAAAGTATTGATAAGTCTAAAATATTTCCTTTAATAGCCTTGTATAAATATTCTCCAAAAGATGTCACATCTTCCAGAAAAAAGTGTAGGTGGAAGTAGATGGAGCTCTAGATGGAAGTCTTGGTGGGGCAGTGGCAATTATTTGCTTCATTTCGTGACAGGAGTAAAGTCCCCTTAATCCTTTGTCTACAGATTTTCTTTGGTTTTTCATTAACTGTTTTTATAAAAATGCTTCACGTTCCGAAACATTTTCTCCCACATTAAGTGGTATTAGGGGGACTTCATTATTTTTTTTTTCCTCCCAAATATTAATCAGGTAAAAAACCCAGACCGAACAAACCCAACAATCCTCACTCTCTCCATGGTCTAAACAGGCACAAGTTACATTTCATTGCACAACTAAATGCTGCATACATTGGAATCACAGAAGATTAAATCAAAAATTGATCAGTCCTGCTTTCTTTGATAAACTGTCTTTTCTGTTCATGAATCACAATTACATGATTGAGCTTGTAATGGGCTCATAGTCATAATACCATAATTGATGCATTTTAAAGAAATGTAAATGTATTTTTTTAAATGTAAGTGTATTAAAGATCTATCAAACGTATTAATTTAATACATTTACATTTAAATGTATTAAAGATCTTGCTTTCAATGTCAGGTTTAGCATCTACTTCATCCTCAGATCCAAATACTAGAATAAGTGAGGTAGAAATTCATTTGACCAGGCCATTAAGATATGTTAGAACCTTTCTCTCAGGATTAACTGCTGTAATATTTGTTAAAGTCAGTCATTAAAGATTGAATTACACATACTGAAAATACACACTCTCGTTGGTTTAGTATCTAGCATGAACTACAGTCCACCACACTATTCATAAACTTGAGAATATATCGGCAATTGAGAGACGGGGACACTGTGATGATCAGAATCCGATTTTACTGTGAGCTACAGATGCTCATATACCATTCTAGCAAAGCTAGAAATGTTTTACTGCATTGATTGGAGCTAGACATCATACAAACAAACTTATATATTTTACATCCTTTTTACTCAATCCCATCTTTGTTCCCTGTTGCCAGACTTGATCCAATCCTCTTGCAGTCTTCAAAGCTGTCTTTGCTCTTGCTAAGGCATCCTGGCCATCAGATTGTTCATGCCAATTAAATCCACAGCACTCTCTGTCCCATCTCTTACGACGAGAATATTTTTTTTTTCCCCTTTGGAAAATGGCTTACAGCATAACTGAAGGAAAGATTACATCTTTTGGTCTCATGAAGGTCTATTAAGTGGTGTGGACATGTGCTTTCACTTTACCCGTTTAAAGGGGGGGGGGGGCTTTCTGCATGCTGATGTAACAAACAAATGGAATTATGTGATGCATTAGGTGAGGTGGGTCGGTGGTTTGGCCGAGCCGAGGGCAGCCTGTGCTTCTGCAGGACATGGGCCTCCAACCCTCTGCCTCAGCCTCCCGACCCCAATTTCCTTTTTCCTGTCTGCTGTCCCCGGGGGTGGGGCTGGCTGGGAGCTGTCTGTTTTCGTTTTAGAAGGCTGACTAATCTGCCAGGGGCTGCTCCTCTCTCCCTGCAGACGATGCTTGTAAGCTCGTGCTGGGGTTTGTAAAAAAAGCTCTGCAGGCAGAAGAGCTCCAGGAGCTCTCTGATGTTCTGCTTTACTGATGGGACATGGCAAGAGCATGGAGGAAGCACAGGCCCCCCACATTCACCTCTTAAATAAGGCAGGAGAGGGTGTGGATTGAGGAAAACAACAGCTCTAGTCATGTTGTATGTATCTAAAAGTTAGAAAAGGAAACAAGGAAGGAAAAAAAAATAGTACTTTCGTGGTTTTAATTATCTAAGGAGCTGTAAAGCAAAGAGAGAAAACACACTTTGAAAGGTATTCCCCAAAATCAAGGTACAGGAGTGTATTTATTGTGAGCTGTGAGGTTGGGTCTGTCTGTCTGAGGCTGCCTAAAGTCTGTGTGCTTTGGCTGTTCATACTCTGAGCAAACCACTTCAAAAAATCCAGTCAAACCCAGGCCAAGTACCTTTGACAACCTCATAAAACTTACTAATTCACTTCAGCTCCAGATTAAGTTGAATTAATAGCCTTTTGAGCTCAGCATTCCTGTCCCAGGCTATTCATCTACATCCTGAACAAAGCCAGCTCAGAGCCTGGAGCCTGTGTGAAATGCAGGCATCCAAATATTCTGATAATAAAACTCAAAATTGATCTTTGCTTACATGAAACTATGCCAAGATTCATTTTAAATTTTCTCCTTAACAAGTTTTTTGTTGGATCTGTATTGTTCTATTACCTGCAGCACACCTGCTAAATCCCACACAAATCCTTTTTCTCCAATTTCTATTCCTGCCCCTTTGCTTATGGGCAGCCAGCACAGGTGTAACCACTTTCTAGCTTTTCGTTCCTGGATAGGAATGAGGCCAGATCTTGCCTTCCTTGCAGTGGTGTGCAGGATCTAGGGCTGTGTCTCCGTTCCCAGACACAAGGGGGGAAGACAATTTCCTCCGTGGTTCACAGGAGAAACATTCCATGCCTGGAAAAGGAGACCTCCAGTGTCTAAGGTGTATAGAAAAAAGGCCAAACCTCTCTCTGTTCTGGCCAAGGATGGCAAATTGTTACCTGTTAGAGAAAAAATTGGTTCCTTTTTATGCCACCAATAAAAAATGATAATTGTTGAAGAGCTTAAAATTCCCTCCCCTGTAAGTGAATAAAGTGGCAACCCATGCTTACACCTAGCTACTCTAAATTTAATATTTCCTCAATATAACATCACTATTCTGTTTTTCAAACCCCTGCTAACAATGACACTGTTGGCTGGTTGGGTTTTTCTTTTCTCTCTATTACTTAAGAGACTAAATTATTTTTGTGAATGCTTGGGAAAAGACTATTCAGGAATATTCAGGTCAGTCCCTTTGTATCTTCTATAGCCTCTGGAAAGCTTATTTTATAAATTCAGTAGGGAGGACAGAAATTAAATGGAACAAGCAGCAACCACTTCTTCCCTCATTTTATAGGTGTCAAAACCAGATGCCAAGCTGCGTTCCGTGGCCCACCCAGTGATGCACTGGCTCCTGGCACCCCCCATGTAGCACAGGATCTTCATTCTGCACTTCAGGGCTCTGCGGGGCTGCCCCGGGCACCGGGCACACTCCCAGTGCTGCCAGACTTCCCCAACACCCTGCCCCAGGGACTAGTGTGAACCCAGCGAGGGCAAGTTTTGCTCTCACTAACACAGGAAATCCATGGCAGGCACAGGAATTAGACCACAGGAATTACTGAAGTTTCAGCCCAGAACTGTGTGACCTTTGGGTACTGCTGCAATGAAACTTGTTTAAGCAGACCACCCCTTTTCAGTGGTGAGAAAGTGCCTCTGCTTTACACAAGCTTTAATACCAAAAAACCCACACTCTATCTTCCAATCACTTTAACACCACTTCTCAGCTATTTTTGTAGGCAGCAGTTGATCTATTTCCTCCTTCTGCTCCGTCATGTTCTGTTCTCTGTCATGTCCTGTTCTCACTGCTGTATCAGTAAATAATGCTGATGTGTGACCAGAACACTGACTAAGCCCCTCTCAATTTCTGGGTTTCATATCTGCCAATCTGATCCTGCAGCATCACACATGCAGTGTGCTCTCTGGCAGGGAAACTGGGGCCAGCAGAGAACAGGAAACCTTAGCTTACAAATTAAACCAGACAAAATAGATTTGAATTCAAAATACACAAGTTTCCAGTCCTTTAATTATTTTGAGGGAGCAAGCTGGTCTGCTTTCTTCCCTCATGTTTGCACAAGGCCACTTTGTCACCAACTACAAATGTCTCTAATGTGCTTTGATATTCAGGCAGGTTCACAGGGCAGTTTCTGTAAGAATCTCCACTTTTGGGTACTTGTTTCTTCACAAAACTTCAATGAGAGTTTTGTGAAGAACGAGAAACAAAGAGGTTTGCAATTTAAAGAGAAACTCCTTGGAAAAGCATACGGGTTCAACCTTCGCAGGTCCAAGGCCCAAAGAATATAGTATCATCTACCATTTCCAGCTTGTTTGCTTTTTTTTTTTTTTTAACCTGTATCGGTGGCACCAGACGTGTTCTGTGTTACACTCAACAGTTGTCCCAGGAATACACAAAGTACATTTTGCATTGCAAATGTAGCCTGGTATACATGCTGGGACTTAAGCTATATACACCCCAGAATTGAGTGTCCAAACTTCTTTGCCATAATTTTGTTAATGTTGGGGTTTTTTTATTTTTTCAGCAAAATTAAAAAAATAAAAATTCTCAATATGTAGAATATACCTCTATATAAGTAGCCAACAACTAACCAGAACTCTGTGTTAGATAAATTACAGCCTTGGCAAACAGGATGGATAGCATGTTAAAATAAGAATGCTTGCATGGTATTTACTCCAAATTACTCATGTTTAGGAGAAAAACCACCATTAGCCAGGTTCAGCAGTGATTAGTGACTGAGCTGAATTTTTGATAATGAACCAGAAAATTTATCTCAAATTATGTTGAGAGAATTTTCTCATTAATATAGGTGCAGCTCTTCAAGTATTGTTTTTAAATTAGAGCTTTTTAATTAAATACACTGGAAAACTCCAAGTCTGTTTACTAAGAACGATGAATAAACTTCCTAATGCTACTCCAGCAGTATCACAGATTTCTCAGAGATCCTTTTATCTGCCTTTGAAATAAGATCAGTTCTTTTTACTGTCAGGGTAAGCTCACAACATGAGGGGGTAAGCTGTGTACTTATGGAACATCCTATAGTTCCATGAATCCTGCATAAAACTTCCTCATCTGACTCTGCAATAAATTCTGCAACAAGCGAATACTCAGCAGAGACCCCACCAAAGGGTTCTCTGCTGAGACTCATTTATGTAGAAGGAAGTAAAGAAGGGGAATGTGATACTGCTAGACAGGCAATGTGTGCATGTGACAGATTTTCAAGTTTATTCCAAAGAATCCTGCCACTGGGTTTGTCCTAAATCTCAGGTCTGCCTTCCCTACCACATCTTGTCAACCACTGTAGCAATGAAATCAGCTACCTTTGAAGAAGGCTGATAAACTTTGCCCAGACAGAGGAAAACCACTCATTCTGAAGTGGTTTCCTTTTCTCAACCCCTGGGGAGACCAACTTGGATGCTCTGGTGGCCACAGCTGCTCCGGGTATTTCTGGGAGTCAGCACCATGCACCAGAGGGGTGCCTTAAAGCCCTGGCATGAATTCTGGAACAGCTTTCTGCAGGCTGGGATTTCTGTACCACACCTGGAGCCAGGAATGAGATCTCACTGCCCTACTCAGCAGACTGAGGAGTTTAAAACTAAGAGGCTTTTTTTTTTAATATATTCTAAAACCTCACTTCATATATCCTTGGCAAGTTTTGCACTTGGGACAGTACTGAGCTCTAGCATTGCTATTTTCACAAAATGTGAAGCTTCAAGCTGAACTCTACAATCAATTTAGGGATAAAATCAGTGTGAGAGCCTTTTTCTTTATTACCTTGAGAAAGTATAGGATTGGGACCCATTACACAGCACAGTAGCAGATTGTATGGGAAAATTGCCCTCTCACTCTCAAGCCTTTGCTTTTTCTTTCTCATCAGCTCCATTGTTTCAGTCCCTCTCAGCCCTACCTCGCCCACAGCCCTTCTGCCATCATCCTGATATTTACGTGCAGCGCTGCCAGCAAGAGAGGCTGAGCTGAGTGGTCTCAAGCACTGGAGAGATGCTTCGTGGAAAGAAGAGAATGAAAATCAAAAGGTGATGGTCTCAGGGGACAAGAATCCAGATAAACTACAGGTCCAAGGTGATAGATAAAAATATACAAGTTTTAGGCAATTATGCTTCTTTGTCTTCACATCAGCCCTCACTTTTTTCCCTGGAAAATGCAAGCAGCATATACAGTACTGGGAAATCAGGCAAGAAATCTCAACTTCTTTGTGAAGACATAACACAAGTTAGGCAAAAAGGAAACAGGTGTCAGTACGAGCCACTGAAAGCAAGAAAGCAAAATTCACAGAAATTACATTTGCAGAAATAGCAGAATAGTCTGAAAACATGTTAGGTCTTGACCTGAACCTGCCAATGGGCAGGTCAGGTAAACAGCATTCTCATTCCATTGTAAACCATAAGCTTCATAAAATGTATATTCCATGTATTGTAGTGTTCTGAGGCCTGGTTTAGGCTCTTGGGTTCAGGGATCATACTTTTCCAGTTGTTTTGTTCTGTGACTGGAAACCACATGGAGCCTTGGGCTATGCAGTTCTGCAGATCGCTAATATTTGGAATGTTCCATAGCAACCCATAGAGAGACTAAACAGAGAGATGACAAGTGAAAGTGGTGCTGGTTATTCAATGAACGTAAGAGGAGTCAAAAAGAGGTTGCCCTGTAAAATACAAATCTTGCTACAACAGGAGACAAAGCAAGTTATAAAAAGAGAACAATATGCAAACAGCATTCTGGGCTTCAAATGACGCAAGTTAGTGTTGTCAGGTCTCTCTTTTATTATGATCTGGTTTTACAGGGTTATTTGCATGAGCCATGAGAACACAGAAATGATGTTTTAAATGCTCATCAAGGTTCATTGTAGCTTTCTGTTTAGTGTATTCTGCTCATGCTATTGCGGAGGGACAAAGTTAGAGTGGCCCTCTCATGTAGAATATCATTTTATATATTTCACCTCTGCCCAGCAGTCATAAAACATCCTTATTTTGTCATTTCCAAGCAGCAATATTTGTTTATGTGAGGAGGAAGCTGCCACACATGAGATTCTAAGCAAAATGTAACCAAACAAAAACATTACCATTGGAAATTTTTTCCCATTGGAAATAAGCTAATAATTCATAACTGATTATTACATGAGAAATAAGTGGCAGGGCATGCCAATTCACTAGAAGAAGACAAAATGGGTAAAGTCCATTTTTTATTGATAGGAGAAATTTTACACTTAATTTTCCAGTGTTTATCTGTGTCCTGAGACTAGTGAAGTCTTATTTCTTATTCAGTTCAGAAGGGAGCTTTCTTATTTGCTGAACTGTTGTCTTTACTGATTGTGGTCATAGATCCCAACCTGTATATTAAAAAAGTCTAGAACATGTCTTTCCCACATAAATTTTAACGGAGAAAAAAAAAATGCACTCAAATGTAAATTTGAGTTTCCTCTGTTTGAATAACAGCAGTGAGAGGAAGGAAGTGACAAATAAAAAGAAAGAGCTGCCAAGCTGAGGGAAGTGTCTCTTACCATCCCAGTTAAGCGGGAAATTTGGCAGCAACCAGTCCAGCTTCCCTGACTTTAATTCAAACTTCATCAATACCCAAATTGATTTTTCATTAGGAGTAAATAGCTGGGGGTATTATTCTTCAGTTTAAAACAATCCCAAAAAAATACAGTGAGCATTAGGACTTCAAAAGCATTAACACACGTATGAAAATGAGAACGTGACACCAGGAAACCTAAGTCACCTTTCCTTTCCTTCACTTGCTGTGGCTATTCCTACATTATGTGAGTGCATAATGAAACTGAAGGGTGCAATCAAATTCTAAACAATTCTAAGAAAATTGTACCCATGTTTCTATATAGAACAATAATCATTTTATTATATTTTTTAACATCAGCAGGTTTTGTCTTTCTGTCTGCCACTGAACACCAGGTGTTCCAATTCAGGGCTCGAGTGTAAAATATGACATGGTTTAAATGAAAACCAAGAATAAACTGTGTTTGAGAGGAAACTTTGTGACTTAGATGTTACAAAGTGGCTTTTAAGTAACACTATCAATAAAACAGACAGTAAATATCTACAGATATTTCCAAACAGGTATTTATCCATCAGATCTGCTGCAAGCATTCTGGAGTTATGTATCACATGTGGAAGAAGAAAAGCCATTCTACTATTATGTTTAAAAGGGATGTTGGAGATAATGTCAAGTTCTATATACACATATCAATACCCACACATGTTTTTACACTCTTAAAAAAAGAAAAATATTTTTAAGATTCTTTTTTTGCTTCCTTTCAACACTTGCCTGGGCAGTGCCAGCCAGCAGAACAGGTATGTCTCTAAAGGTTTCTCAGCCTGTGGTTTCCAGGCCCCACGGCTGTACAAACATGTACATCAATGTTTGATGACTCTTTCAGAGCAACTCAGAGCACACAAGAAAGCTCAGCAGTTAAGAGCAGAACTATTGCTGTCATGAAACTCAGTGGGTTCCATTTCCTGCTGCTCATACAAAACCTTCCCTCCAGATTTGGTTATCTTGCTCTGCACACTGAATTTTTTTTTTCTGTGTGTCTTAGTTTGGAAGACAGGTGTCTGCCAGGAAAACAGGAGCCCCTCTGGGAATGGAGAATGCAAAACCTCCCCCCTCCGAATTGTTACAATCCCAGAATTGAAGGACTCTCAGGCAAAGATGTAAGGGAATAGGAATAACAGTTCTTTACTACTGCATATAACAAGATAAACAAATTTACAACAATAACTATGGTGTTAACAACAAAAGAGAATCAGGGCCCGTGAGTCTTTTACCACAGGCACCTCCTTTGGTGCAGTCACTGTCACAGTGGCCGGGGTGAGCAGAAAGCCCAGGGTGCTGCCCGAGATGTGTCAGGAGCTCAGCGGGGATTGCTGGAGCTGTGGAAAGGTCCCGGCAGCAGCAGGGGGTGCAGGACACGGCGTGGGGAAACCAGAGCAGGAGCGAAGGAACGGCGGGCGCGGGCACCGCGGCAGCGCGGCTCCAGCAGAGCAGGGAGAGAGCAGGATCCGAATTCCCTGGGCACACACGGACAGACGGTGCTGGGTCACTCCGAGCTGGACTCCAGTGGTGCCAGTGGAAAAGTCTCCCCGCAGAGTCAGAGAGCAACAACAGCCTCGCTATCCCCTCCAAGAGAGCAGCTCTCCCAGGGAGAAGAACAGAAGTGAGGTGCCTCCCCCCCACACCACTGCTACCTTCTTCCTTGATTTTTGGCCATTTCCTTTGTCTTTCCTGAGTACCCATAAGTACCCAGTAATTAGTTCCCTAGAAATGTATGGGAGAAAATTCTGTAAGAAAGAAACCCAACCCCCAACACTGTGTTTGTCTTCAAATTAATTTCAAAATTAAAGGGAAGTGGTTGCATCTATCAAGGCTCACCTGGTTTACTGGCATGCACAACACACAGTCAGTGGGGAATCCCAAAGCGGGCAGCCCACCCTGCAGGAATGGCAGTTTTTGTTGTCTCTGGAGGTCAGAGAAGCAAGGCTAAAATAAGGAGTTTTCACCACAGGTGGGGAACAGGTGGGACATGGGAGTTTGGTTTTTCATAATGACAGATACTAGGAAAATCCATTCTGAGGATATGACAACTACACTTTTGCACAAAGCTTATATTCAGTATTCTTGTCAGCCAAGGTCTTCGGACTTCCATATAGATAATTTACGAGCAACTGCGCAGTGGTTCTGAATTACAAGGTCCCCTTTCCTGTAATTTAGATGCAAATTAGAGCAGACCCATTCCCCACATACTTTAGAGAGGAGACAGGTATGCAGGGGCACAAAGAGGTGTATATTCATTTTAGCAAAACTGTGGGCAGGTACATAAACTCTGTTCCTAACCCTGCTAGGATCAGGCTGTTCTCAATCAAACTCAGACACCAAAGGCTTTGTTAAGCCCTCATTCATTCTTGAGCAGAGGTGCCAAGCACAGGCACCAGTGACATGGGTGAATACACCCACGAACGTTTGTCTTGTCAAACATGAACCCATTTGTTTCTTACTAACAGCTGTCTTTAACTGAATAGTGTATGATCCAGGAGGAGTTCTGTTTGCAAAGAACTACAGTAGACTTGCATTTTAATAGCAAGCCCTTGCCCCCATTCTTCCCAGGAATGATAAGCTAGCTGCTGGGATGTCCCCAAATGCACAGAGGTGCCTGCAGCTCACCAGCAGCAGCCAGTCCAGTGCAGGCATTACACAAAATCCTAACGTGGTTGGGGTTGGAGTGGGCCTTGAAAGGCCACCTGCTCCAGCTCCCTGCCGTAAGCAGGGACACCCTCAGCCAGCCCAGGTACCTGGGAACCCTGCTCAGCCTGAGCTTAGGCATTTGCAGGTGTCCCACGTGCAAGCCATATGGAAGGGAGGGGGATTCACCAACAGGATGGATGGTGTCTGTCCCTGTGACGCAACAGAAAACTGCAAATGCGATAAATGTAAGGAAATTCAAGTCTTTCTGTTGCAAACATTCCAGTTCCTGAGAACTGAAATTAGACAGCAGGTGAGATTCCAAGTAAACAACAGGAAACACAAGTAAACGCTCTTCCTTTCCTGGTTCATCACAAGAAGAGTGGTTCTCAGAGATCATCATGGAAAACATGTAGCTTTTAAATCTTTATGGATTTAAATTGAGACCTCATAGCTATCTTCAATTTTCCCATTTCTTGAAGTAACTTTCTGCTACTTCACCTATATACCAGGCAAGTATTTTCAGAGGGAGATGGAAGAAATGATGACTTGAATGTTGCATTTCCAGTGTGTAGTTCTTATTCAAAAAAGTCAAGCTGGAAATCTGTACTAATTTCTACAGGTACCATTCTTTCCCAAGTAGTTCTCTTCTAACTGAATTAGACTTCTATATTCCAGCCATTATTCATCAGTTACACATAGAATCTCAGGATAAATCATGTTGGGAACAAACTGAGGAGGTTTCTAGTCCAACCCCTCCCCTAAGCAGGATCAGTTCTGAGCTTAGACCATATTGCTCATAGCTGTATCCAGTCTGGGCTGGAGAATTTTCAAGGATAGAGATGACCCAGCACTACAGGCTGCCTGCTCCACTGCCCTGAAGGGGGAAGATGATTTTCTGTATATCCATAATCTGGACAATGCTTCTAATTCCCTTCTATTTAGCACGTCCATTCTTCCACTCCCTCTATGCTGTTGGGGTTTTTGGTTGGTGTTTGAGTGGAGGTTTTTTGTTTGTTTGCTTTGGGGTTTTTTTGGGTGTTGTTGGGTGTGTCTTTTTGTTGATTTTGTTTGTGGGGTGTTTGGGTTTTTTTTTTTTTAGTTTTTTTTTAATGGGTTGGGGTTTTTTGTTTCGTTGGGGTTGGGTTTCTTTGTTGTTGTTTGGGTTTTTTTTTTTTTAGTTTTTTTTTAATGGGTTGGGGTTTTTTGTTTCGTTGGGGTTGGGTTTCTTTGTTGTTGTTTGGGTTTTTTTAATCTGAGCACCATCATGAGTTCCTTGCTTAGCCAAGATAGTCTCCTGAGACATCTGCTTGCTTTCCTGAGTGTCAGGACAGATCCTCCTTGTGGCTGGAATGGCTTCCAGTAACAGGGCAGTCTTTGGATGAACCCATCGTTGTGAGGGTTTTTTGTTAAAGAGAGCGGTATCTGGGCTGTCACTGAAGTGAAAATTCAACCGGGAAATTCATAACACCAAGTATAAAACAGACACTTAAGAGTGCAATTATTCAGAGAAGTCTTTATCAGCATAACTCCACTAAAAGCTTCAGTAATATTTCTACTGTTTAAAAGTTCTTAAAAACATTTTTTAAATGGATACTACGAGTTTTAGCTTCCTGCGTTCAATCAAATAGTCTGTTATTATAATACTGAAGGATACAGATTTTTACCATCTCAGAGAAAAAGCATCTGATTTTTCTCTATTAAGATTCAGGTGAAACTGAAACCTTCAAGTTTTGAAAGCTGAGCTTGTATTGTGCTCACATATCACATTTCCATGCTGACAGTGGAAACTCAGCAAATTCTGCTTCGCACCCCAGTGCCACAGGCCCTGCTCTCTCTCTATTTTGCTTAATAACACAAGAGAAACAAGGTTCTGGTTCAGTGCAATGTGAGACTCATGAAAATGTGAGGAGGTAATGAGAAATATGTGTGTTTCCCAGACAGTGAGTGAGAAATGCTTCCTGCCCTCCCCAGCAGCAGATCAGCAGATACAAGAAGATCACCCTCTGCACCCAGAAGTCACTGTATGGTGAGGAAATAAACATCTAATTCCTTGCACTGACTGTCATATAAACACAACCCTTAATGCCAACAACATTTATCATAAAATATTGACAATATTTTTCTGTAAAGTCAAGTCATGAAAGTTTGAAAATATAGACAAAATAATAACCATAAGAACAATTTTATTCAGCAAAGTCTCAGATCAAAGGCTTCCAGTAGGTAATGGTGACTTACAACAGCCACATGAAGTAGTCAGAGAGGTTAGGGACACAGCTAGTCACAAAAGCTGAGAGCACAGCACCCATGGAGACATTTAGAGGTTGAGATAGACAACAGGTCTTTCCTGTTGTCATGTCTTTACAGAGCCAGTAGGCCTACAAGAATGGATACAGGGACTGGACTGTATTTTAATCCCCATATGGTTTATAAAAACAGGGAGAACATCATTGTGTGCTCCCCACAGTGACTTCAAGAGCTCCTGCCAAGTTTCTCCTTCACTTCCATGGTACAGAAAAACCCCCAAAACTCCACAAGGTTCCTGCAGAAGCTAGGGGAAACCCTACCAAAAAAAAATAAAATCCCCTAAAAGCATTCTGCAGATACTTCAGAGACAGATGGGGCAATTTTGGGCTGAACTGGAATTTTGCAGGCATGTTCCTGCATTGCTGTTTTATAGTGAGGAAGTGAAAGAGCTGAAAACAGATTTCAGGAAAGCTCTGGTTCCTTGTCCTTCAGACTCAGGTCTCTCATAGACCCAGTGCCACAAGACTCTCTCAGGTGGTGGATCACTGCTCAAAGTTTAGCCTGTGGCATTCCTTGATGCAGGTTTGCATTAGGCTCCACCTATTTTTCAAATCTAGAACTCCTCCTGTATTTTGAGGAGTCTGATGCCATTCAGCCCTACGCGTGCCTTACTGGTCGCAAAATTAGAACTCATTGAATTAATCAGGAACAAAAGCTAACATGGGGAACATCATAACTTCAAAGAAAAACAAAATAGCCCTTAAAAAGGCCCAATTCTCAATCAAATCAGTCCAACACCAAAAATGAGTCCTCCAAAACCAGGAGCAAGATTTTCATCTTGGTGGTTTCACTATTTCTTTCCAGAAAACTTTTGCTTGTAGCAGAAATTAATTCTAAAAAAAAAATTTATGATGGCTACCGTTAGTCTGTTATAGACTGACTACATAATACGAGAGAAAATGTTAACGTTTCAAAATAATGTCACAGAAGCTCCAAAGCACCCACCGCTTTTGTTTTTGAAATGCACAGTGTTTCCTCTCCCACAGAAACTAGTTTCTATTTCCCTTAAGTGCTAGAGAGATGGATTATCAGTAGTTGATTTCTTTAGGTCACATAGGAGACAGACGCATTTCAAAGAAATCACTCGTTTTCACAGCTGGGCTAACGTTCAGGGCGAGGGCAGCTCTGCAGTGGGGCAGCACTGCCCGACTAGGCACTTGAGCTCAGCACAGATGTGGCCAGATCAACCCCATGGAAGTTTATGCTGAACAGCAAGAGTGCAGCAAAGCTGAAAATCGGCCACACGTGCAAGACAACAGCTTGCCTAAGCCAAAACAGAACATTCAGAAACAAAGTGGGGCTGAAATGGAGAATGAGTGAGGACAAGGCCAGACAAGAGTGAGAAAAATGAAACAAAAAAGAAGAAGTCAGAAGGAGAAGCTTGAAATAATTTTGACCAGCAAATGGGACTTGAAGTTCACGGAACTTTTTTGTCCTCTTTTCTTTAAACGAACTTGCCCGGTGTTGTAACCTTGGAAATTTTCTCACAGTTTTTTCTCTTATACTCTACCAAGTTGTCTCCAGAAAGAATAGAAAACAATGCACGGAAACAGGTTGAATATTAGCAAATCTTTGTAAGCATCTTCTGTGCACATAAAATTAGATTGATTACTCATCACAAACCTACAAGAGATCTATCTGGAAAAGAGTAGAAACCAGCTGGTGACAGCCAGTTGTGCTGCTGTTCCTGCAAAAAGTTTTCCTCTGTCCTTTTACTCGACAGAATCAACTAAGACAATGCCAGCCTTAAGACAAAGAGGGTTTTGTGTCAAATAATGGGATTCTTCTAATAAGCCCTAGAACTGTAAGGCTTAAAATATATTTTTTGCAATTTCCGGTAATAATAGGAAAAGAGAATAGTTATTAAGCAAGAAAGTATTTCAAACAGCAATTTGCCATCATGCATGAAATAGAGAAAAGTATTATATTGGTAGATTAAGGTTGTGGAAGATGAAAAAAAGGCAGGTCTGTTATCAACCATCTCATGATGAAACTGAAAGAAATCCAGAAAATTAGGAGGGAACAAGTTATGTGAAAATTTTTCTTTTGGGTCAGGACATGACTATTCCTCATGTTATCATGTAAAATCCCACCAGACATTTCTGTCTACAGGAAAAAAGGATAGTGACCCTGAACATGGGAATGAATGTGTATGGGTTTGAAGCATTGTATTTTTAAAGTTTAAAGTTGAAAATAAGTAGCACTTTTGTCACTAGAAATGTCAAGTCAAAGTATTCAAAACAATAGAATCATGAAAACTGTAGGGAACCAGCATCTAACCCACCTGTGGGACCTAGTCCAACTCCTTCATAAAGCAGAATCCCTTACAATAACCAAAGTCAGAGTTAGCAAAGAATTTTTAACTTAGGAAACTCCATGCAGGTGTCTCCCTGGTTTTTCTGTGGTCTGTAGAAGCAGAATGTTGCTCCTGCAATAAAGAAAAAAAAATATTGCCAGCCCTATGAATCTTACAGTTCCTCTTTTCCCTCTCACTTCAGCTGTACATGTACCTAAGTCTCGTACACAGTTTTTCCCATTGTTGAGATTGGGAAACTTGCACTGGGCTCAACAAGTAAAACCTTGAAGATGAGTAGGCTTGCACAGAAAGAGTGAATCAGAGCCAGTGAAATATTCCATTGAGCAAAAAAAGGATGCCCTGAAGATCAGATTTACTCAGAGGAAGAAAGGATTTGTCCACAATGGAGGAAAAAAGTGACTGATAATCATAGTCCCACGTTGATATGTCTGCTAATGAATGCAGTAGGCTTTGTGTTTGCAGAGTTTGAGCAGTGTTTATGGGAAGATAGGAGGGTATTGGGGCTTTACGTTGTCTTTACACTTCCTATGACCCTAAGCTAGGAGTTTATGTGCCAAATGTTCATCCCTTCTCTATATCAGACACTCACAACTCCCAGTCTTATTTCTACATTTGTACATTTCTACGTGTATCCTCTTATCAGTCATTATACAAGTTTACAAATGGACCTGGCTTAGGGTAAACCAGAGAGGCAGCACTGACATTTTTTTTCCTTTTTTTTTGCCCAGGGATAAGGAGCACCAGTAGTAATGCAGAGATTGGGGTTTATTGATATGAACACTGGAAAGGACTCTCAGTATGTTAAGAACACTATTAATTCAGGATATGAGAACAGCAGAACATAAGAACATCAGCTAATTCCACGTGGTCTGCTTGGTAGACACAACTTTTCCTCATTCATAGTATAGTATTCCACCTATTCCTACTTCATTTCTGACTGTATTCGAGACCAGTAGCACCAAGATCCCAAAGCAAAGGTTCACACCTCCCCTGGGGCCCAGTGGTATGGTATCTCTACAAGCAACAAGTCACCTATGAGTTATCCTGTACTAACACCACTCATCTCCTCCACCAAATAAAATATCTGGAAAGTAAATCAAGTGTTGTGTGACCCGGAAAGCAACTCAAATGCTGTGGGACAGCAGCATTACCCTGATGCAAATTACAAGAATGCTATTTGCAAATTACAAGAATGCTATTTTTTTCTTTACTCAAGGGAATATTTACTGCAAGAAGGTGAAGTGCAATAAGACTCAGTAGCATGAGAATTCCTTTCTACAGGAAGGTCTGACTCAATACCTGTTATGTGCATTGATATGTTTAACAAATCCCAAAGGTAAAGACAGTATTTTTATTTTAAATGGAAAAAAGGCATTCCTCATGTTGTAAATGAACTGTCAACAGCCCATCACTGATAACAAAAAAGCAAACCATCCTATTCTTCAAGGAATCAACACCTCCTTCACACTCAGAGAATTTCACTGGTGGATTACTTATAATTACCAGCTGCTGTAAATTCAAGACACTGTCCCACTTTTAGCCTGAGGCTACAGAGCTCTGGGAGATGAGATGGGAACTGATTTTCCTTGCTGTTTTTCACCTTTTTGTTGTCCTGCTCTGAGAAGACCTTCCACCGAGGGCAGCTCCTAACCGAGGGGATGCGATGAAACGCTGAGGGGGGCAGAATGTCAAAACCTAGCCCCGTTGGACGCGGAAACAAACCCGGCACAGACAACGCCTCTTCCTTCCTCCCTCCCTCTTGCGCGCCGTTCGGTGGTGAGAGCAGTCGGGAAATGCCTCTGCCCCTGCACAGAGGGCAGCGCTCGCCTGAGGGCGCCGAGACAAATATTTCCTGCGGCCGCATTTGTGTCCCTGCCAGCGCTCGGGACCGGCAGGCTGCCGAGGTTCGCGGCACTGCGATGCCGACGGTCCGTGCTCGCACACCCGCCTGCGGGCGGCTCGGTTCCGCAGCGCCCGGGGAAGGCGGGCAGGGGGCAGCGCTCTTCACCGTCCTGCGCAGCCCCGCACGCATCATCCACAAGCTGCTTGTAAGTCATCAGAGTTGCGCGCGTCATTTAGTAAATAAGCAAACTAACCTTGAAACATCACATGAAAAAAAAAATAATCCGAGCAAACAAGCAGAAATTGGGATGCTCAGGGGCCAGATTAAGTATTTCCAACGTCTAAATCACCATACTGAACAGATAAAGAGAGAATTAACACTTAATTCTTTGTCTTGCTTTACATCCATGGCTGCTTTTTTTGCAGTGGAACTCAAGTACATACAAACAACTCACACCTCCCTCAAACAGCTTGTAATATTCACACTGTGTTTACAACAGTTCTAACCTACTTAATATTTGTACATGCCAAGTCACTTAAAATTAGGGAGGTATTCCTGAAATGTGGCATTGTGCTTCCAAAGAACACAACTTTTAAAAATTAAACCAAATTAAATAAGTTCTTGCTACTTCAAAACCCCTTCCTGAGAAAACCACTTCTAAATATTTTCACACATGTCTAAACAAACCTGTGTAAGATAATGTTCTAGTTTGAAGAGCTACAGGGGACTTGCAAAAAGGTTGTTGCATATGGAGCTTTATTACTTGGGTATCTTAAAGTACCTTTTCCTTGTCTTCTGCTGAGCCCATCTAACCAACTGAAAAGTATGAAATTGCAGGACACAGGCATGCAGTGAGTGAATTTTGTCAAGAAAAAACCTCAGTATTTGCAGCTCTGTTGATCAAACCAAAAAAATACTTCTGACTTGTGTCAGAAAAATTAATCCACAAACACCAGAGGTTTGTGTCCAAAAAGGAGACGGAGGAGTCATTTTACTTTATTTGAATAAAGGGAGAGACTATGGGGGTTTCCACTGGGGTCTCTCAGATTTTTGGAGGATGCAGCCTCTGTTTTATCTCAATTTCCCCCCCAAATTTCCCTCTCTCTTTCCCCATTGGCTGAGGTACTTGACAGGTACAGACTTTCCAGAACGCCTGATACCTAAGATTCCCCTCTAATGTATAACCCTCCCTTTAAATTTTTAATTCTTAGGGAATTTATGCTTTTTCCCCATTGTTTCTTTCATCTTTCAATATCCAATATCATTTATCAGCAAACCTACAATTTGTTTGTAAAGGCAAATATCTCTTTTCCATTCATCAATCTGTGGAATCCTTCCCATTGTTTCTTTTATCTCTCAGTGCTAGTTTTATTTACCAGCAGACCCACAGCTTGTTTGCAAAGACAAATCCGTCATTCCTCTCACTTGCATGTACCTATCAGAAAGGGACAAGAATTTAAAATTCTAGAGGGTTTTGGTTGGGTTTTTTTTTGTTTGTTTTTTTTTTTTTTGGTGTTTTGTTTTTTTTTTTTTGGGTTTGGTTTTTTTTTTTTTTTTGGTAGCAGACATACACAGTCACACGTAACCCCAAAGCAATTCAACCTCATCTGGTTTAGCCTCAACCACGAGACATGCTGTCTGTTTTCTTTCTCAAAAAGACTCACGTCACTGAGCACCGAAAGGGGAACTTCCAGAGTCTGTGATGAAGAGACATGATAAACAGCTCTGCTCACCCCAGCTCGAAGGGCTGCCTGCCTCAATAAAAGGCAGCAGCAGAAGCTGTCAGCTGGGGCTGGAGGAGCAGCCTGGCCAAAGTCGCTGCACGTTAAAGCCAAGGAAAATGCCAGGATTCTTTTTCTCCCACAGCAACGTGACTGAATTAAATGGAGAAGAAGATTGCAAGCTTGCAGAAGGCAAGGCCCATAAAAAGAAGCAAAAGTCTTTGTAAGTATATACAACTTAGTATAAAATTTAATGTATTAGAAGTGAAAATAACACTCTACTAATCTTGGAGATTAAGAATTAGCACTGTGGTTGAGGCTAGATGAACACAACCTGCTCAAAGCCCAGGACTGCAACATCATTAAAAAAAGCTTGAGCTGAGGCATACCAATGAATTGATTACTTTAAGTAATCAGAACTAGAATTTGGATACTGTGGAGGCCTCGGTCTTTTCTTAAAAATTACTTGGATATGTAACTTCCCAGACTTTGGTCTAGGATGGAGCTGTCTCTGTTTGAAAGTTTGAAGAAAATTGAAATAGAAGTGCAACTGCAATTCTAATGGATTAACAAATGTCTGTTCATTGTTTCAGTGGTGCAGATCTCAAAAGTTATTTGAAGTGCATGGTGCCACATCCTGAATCTGGGATCAGGACTTCCAATTCTAGAAATGTCATGTAAGTAGAGAAACACACCAAGTTATAAAATGCAATCATAGCTAGATTACTGTACAATAAATTACTTCATTTCTAAGCTACTTCTAGAACAATAAATATTGTAAAAAGATCTAGAATTTCCAAAATGCAAGCAAGGTGAATGCTAGTAATTAGAAACTACTCTTGGAGCTAAGGATTTTTAATTAGTGATTTGATATGTTTGCATCAAACAGTGAGGGACAAGACACTTCAGTTAAATCAGTTTTTTATCAGAGGGACATTGTAGCTGTTCTCTGAAGTCTTACAAGAAAAAATACCTCTCACTTAAATGAGGAGTAGGGGTATTACCATCCTTATTACAAAAATATGCAAACAGAAGTACAGGTACAAAATAATTTTATCATGGTTACAGTAAAAGACTATTTTCCTGGGAACTGAATTCAAGATAACATCATACTTCCATATTTTTCCATCTCTGATTATTTTTCTTAACATGGGCTGTCTCCAGGATGTCAGATTATGACAAAGCCATAATCTCAGTAAAATACCTGACACATGTTCCTGGAATACAATAATTAATTATAAAATTTGTCTCCTTCAGACATACAAAACCCCATGTTTTGTATTGTTATGTAGACATACAAAACCCCATGGTTTCTTGCCTAAAAAGCCTTTTCTTTTTCTTGTCACCTTAGGCTTTCTGCAGAAGAAGTTATTCAGTGGTCACAGTCTTTGGAAAAGCTCCTGGCCAGCCAAAGTAAGTGTGTTACTTCAGTATGACTTTGTTGTTATTCTGTGGACAAAGTTTTATCTAATCTCACCAAATAGACAAAGCTGTAGCATTGTATAAACACTGTCAGACAACGGGCAGCTGTACTTCAGCTTTTTACAGCTCTAGTGTAACATGGACACTGCTACAGCTTGGCTTCCAAGTTGGGTTTTGGGGTCTTTTTCCATTTCCAGTAGAGCAATTAACCCCCAAATAGCTCATTTTGATCAGTCTCTGATCCTTGGATAATACACCAGTTTTATCTGGAATTTTCTCTCCACTTACACGCTAAGACAATCCATTCAGGAAGTACTAGAACCCATTGTTACAGGATCAGGACCCAGAGTCTAGATCTAAAAACACTGGACGTAATTAGGAAGACTCCCATCAGCCTTAGTATTAGAACATCTGTAGTATGTTGTAGAAGGGAAGAATAGTGTATCTTGGCAAGATTTTACATCAGATTTCAATACAACTCCTGCTAGTTATTTTCTCTTCCCTGGTCACAAGTATCATACAGTAAATCCTGATTTATTTGTGTTGGCTTTAGGTGGTCAAGGTGTCTTTCGGGAGTTCCTGAAGTCAGAGTTCAGTGAGGAAAACATCGAGTTCTGGTTGGCTTGTGAGGACTACAGGAAAACCAAGTCTGATCACTTACATGGCAAAGCAGAGAGGATTTACGAGGAGTTTGTTCAGACAGATGCCATTAAGCAGGTGTGTATAAAGCCAGCCTGTGCAGAGTTAGAAGGGAGTGAGATGCTCACACACTCAGTTGCATAAGAGGAAGACACAGACACACTTTCAGGTCCTTTCTTGCATCACAGCTGTCTGCAGCATGACATTATCAGATCTCACAAACAGTCACAAGGCCAGCACTGGGAGAGTCCCCATCAGAGCTCAGCAAAGGCCTCAGCAGCTCAGCACGTGATACTCTTTGCTGAGCCAGCCCAGCTTGAATTGATGATGGCGTTTGGAGATCCTTTGTGTTTGCGAGTAGAAGCACCACAGGACATTTCTTGTCTCTTAAAATATGCTGACCTTCTGAAAAAGTTAAAGTTCTGTATATTGATCATATTTCAACTGGAGACGTTCAACACAGGATTTCTCTCAGTAACTGGAAGTTGTTCCTCAAAGCTGAGATGTATTAATTCTGACTACAGAACAGACTACATTTCTGTAGTGGACAACAATTTTTGTGCCTAACTGGGATACAGATATTTGATTTCCTCCCACTTGCAGTTCTGACATTGAAATATCAGAGTTCTAAGACTACAAATGCATGTATTGACAAAGAGATACAGAGACTACATTTAAAATTGTTTTTAATGGCATTTATTTTTTTTCTCTTCCAGATCAATATTGACTATCAGATAAGGGAAGCAACAGCCAAAAAGGCTCAAGACCCAACTCACACAAGTTTTGATGAAGCTCAAAAAACAGTGTACATCCTTATGGAAAGGGATTCGTATCCCAGATTTTTAAAATCCAAATCCTACCTGAACCTTTTGAACCAGCTGCAAACCAACACTTCAAAATAAAGTGTCTGAGGCATGAAGAGCCAAGTAGACTTTGTCAAATATCCTGTGAAGAGATCCTCCATGGTGGTTGGGTCTCACCAAGGAAAATCTCAGTCTTGGAAGCAGGAATATGAGGGAGATGCAAACAGCTCCATAGCCAACAGGATGAAAGCTGTCGAGGCTGTCTTAAGGGTGAGAGCAACACAGGGAGAAAATCCCCTCCTCCCACAGGCCATGGAGTCAAGGCAGGATATGGAAAGTCATGTTTGACCTGCACTATGAACACTGAACCGTGTCTTAGATCCCCAAGGACAGCCGATTGTCAGAAGTGCAAGGCTCACGAGCTGAGCATTGGGAAAAGATTATCAAGTTCAGAAGAAAAACTAGGATGATTGACAGTTTTGGGCATAAGAAAATGCCAAGACAAGACTGACATATCTTTTAAAAATCTATGAAATGTTAATAAGTGTGAGTGTGAGCTCCGCAATGCTGTTGTGCAATGTAAATATATTTTAAATTGTCATGTCTTAAAATCTATCTGGTTTAAATTATCCATGAGTTATATAAGCTGTATTTTTATTATGTTTGTATTCGACAGGCAGGTATGTAGCATCTTTTCTGTTTAATTTATTGAAAAATAGTAAGTAACTCTTCATTGAAATATAGTTTAAATTAAAGATTTATAGTAGTTTTACATTTTATCTGAAGTGATTTTTCCATTGTAGTTACTGAAATACTGAAACACACAATTCCTTTCAGTCTCACTGTGCTACTACTTCTTGTCTCCATATTCAAACACTAATTTTACCTCTACCACTTCTCTCTCTTTTTGTCCATTTTACACAACCATAATCTGAGATAGCTAGGGCAGGTGATACTGACTTACACAGACCCATCCTCACAATCCCCAAAAAGAAAAGTTGTGATTATGCTTGAAATATGTAAGTAAAAACAAGAGCAACTCCCAAAACTCAAGTGTTTGAGACCTCGTGACATTAAAGCTTATAATGAAAATAAGTCAAAGGATGCCTTGGTTTTATGAGTTTCCATCATGAGACACTGGTGTCACATGCCTGACAATACTAGATTTTATCTCCCCCTTGCAAATTTTCTATTTTTCCAGATAATATGAGCTTTGTGAGCACTACTCTTCTCTGCCAAAGGGAGAAGCTATAAATTCAGTGATATCACCTCTTGGCAAGAGCAGACCATGTTCTTATTGCCACCCTTTGGGGATTTTGGGACCTCCAGGGGAGAACCAAAATCTGTGTCAGAAACAAAACAGCGGGAAGGAACACAGAAAAGTGCCAACCCCTACTATACCTACTGTAGTAGCCGGAAGCCATTGCAAATTATACCTTCCTTTCGAGGCTAATAAATGCAGAATTAAAAACCCCGGTCTTGCAGTACTATTAAGTTATGTGTTCCTGAGAGAGTCTGTCTGCAAAACCTGAATGCTCCTGGAATAATGTAAACCAGTCTCCAGTTGGCATTCTTACATGAATTAATCTTCCAGGATCACTAGGAATCCATCTAACTGCTGAAGTAGGAATGACAACAGTGCCTCCCACACACAGTTTACATCGGCCAAATGTCTGTTTGCAGAGCTTCAAGCTCACAGAAGATAAAAAAGAACTTTGAAATATCAGCTGCCCTCTAAACAGACATTGCATTCAAGTAACATTATTCTTTTGACTGTAAATCCCTTAAATTATTATGGTCCCCATCTTCCTTTGCTCTCCCTGCTGTTTCACAATTTTGCTAAGATTTAGCCAAACATGAAATTTCTGACTAAAATCATATTTCATAGCATGGATAGTTAGGATTTGTATTTATTTTTGAATGGCTTGTTGCTAGCAGAGGAGGCTGTCATAGTAATTTCACCAACTTGTATTTTACAGTTAGGATAGACCAGAGTTTCTGAGGAGAGAACGGACTTTTGACTTTCTTACACAAGCATCTATCCCTACTTCATAATTTGGTAGAGTGAGAGAGCAGAAAGGTATTCTTCTTCGAAAAGAAACTATTTCACTCTGCACAACCCAATAACCGTGGCTATTTCCAAGCCTCTTACCTTATTTGCAGCACAAATATCAGCAGCAAAGGTCAATTGCCCAGACTGTTAACTCCAGAGATATTCCAGCCCACTCGAGCACCCCGACAACATGACCATGTTTACACCAAGCAAATAACAGCATAGCAGAAATTCAGGCCTGGCTCTGGGGTGCTGGAAGCCCAGGATTATATGGCTGTTGCTATAGCAGGCCTGTGCAAAGGGCTTGTTTTAGCAAGCTCTAAGGGATCTGGATGACTCAGAACACACAGATCAAAGGACTCTGAGCTTTCTGTCACCCTTGGTTCGTGTACAAGGTGGGTGCCCTCATCTCTCTCCACTCGTGCTCAGGAACAGCCCAACATCACACATTGGTTTCACAGCTGCAGGCTGGGCCTTTTTTTTAAAAACTAGATTTCACTTTCCCTCTTTGAAAAAGATATACCATGAGAGAATGGAAATTTGCTGTTCCATTCAGCGTCTCTAAAGGAAGCAGTTGAATCAGGTTGGCCATCAGCTACAGAGCAGTGCAGGAAAACAGGATGCAGTACATAGAAAAGCTTTAAGATTTGACAGTAGCGACTTAGACCTTTCTTTAAGTGTTTTACCTTACTGCTGAAAAAACATTTTCATTGTTTATTAATGTCCCAGTGTAAAAATCAATCACTGTACACTTTGAAGTGAATTAACTTCTCTGTGTTGCAGTTTTCTTTATGGAAGGGGCTCAAGAGTCCAGCAGACCCTGAATGTGTTTAGAAGACTAGCTTTGACCTCTCAGATTTGGAAAACTTAATGACCCAAACCAGATATTTTTAATATTATCCTAAATAAAAATGTGGTATAACAAAGTATAAATCTCTCACATATATTGAACAGGCCACCCATGAAAACACTGTATTATTATGAACAGTGAAACAGGAAGGAAATTAAAGCTGAGACAGTGATGAACAGTTCAAATTCACCACCACAGACTCCTCAGTGCCACTCATCCCTGCCCACACTCTGAAGCAACAGGCTTTTCACATGTCGCCTTCTTTATGGTTGTGAAATGAGTTTGAAAAGAAANAACGTGGAAAAATTAGATGCTCTCGTCTTCCATTCATAGACATGAGTTGGTTATATCAGATTATGTAATGTCTATGAAGCTTTTTGAAATTAAATCTTTAGTTGTTAAACAGAGGCAGAAATTGAAAAACAAGTTCTTACTTAATATTCATTGGATGATTAAAACCTGTCTTAGATGCTCAGAAACAAAGTCAGAGGGGACTTAAGGTTATCCCCTGGCTTTGTTTGGGTAGATAAAGTCTGAAAGGTTTTAGTCACTAAAAGGGGATTTACATCAATCAAGAACCAGTGTGCCTATTTTGGAAATAAACTCATTCCCCCTCATTTCTCAAAACATCCCCAGAAATTGCCCTCTTAAAAGACCCCAAAGAGGATCAAAATTTACATTCTACTGAGCACTTCCCTTCAATTTCTTCAAGAACCACACAGCCTAAGCACCACACAGCCTTGAAGCACTTACCTAAACTAGTTTGGTGACCTGCTGTCACATGGTCCCTTTCACTAATAAAGTTAAAAATAGCTTAAGTAGAGCATGAAATGCAAAAATGTAAACCTTTCAGGACCACTCTAGTCTTGTGTTCAGAGAGAGAAAGAAAAGGAGGAGATTAGCAATATTTCTCTTCAAAGTCTGTGACACAGCCAAAGTACTGAAGTGGCAGGAACAGCTGCCGACAAACTCGGTATCACTGGAGTCACGAGGGGTTTGGGTTTTTTTTCAAGTCACTGTGGCCAGAAGATTTCTGCTATTAGAGGGCTAACTTTAAAAATAAAACAAGATAAACACTATAAACACTCTGTGTATAACACTAATAATGCAGTAACCCATGATTCCTGTACTACCTATGGAAAAAGTCTGTTACGTATTTACTGTGGTAAATGGTTTGTCAGCCATGGAGGTCAAAAAGGCAGCTTTAGGTGCAGAGGAGAGACTCAATATTGAACAGAATTTGACCAGCCATGAGTTTGGGAACATACTCATTGTTTATGCCAGTTGGAGGAAACTGTGGATGAACACAGTTTGAACACACTCTGGATGTTCAAACAAAGCCCAAAGCCCAACCAGAAACTCTCAAGGTGCTGGAACAAACATCTGGAGGAAAGGGGAGCCCTGGTCTAACACAGTCAAACATTCTGACTTGGCCCACACTCTAATCAATAATTTGACATTGAATTATGACAATACAAATAACTGGCATCTCCCAAAGGAGGACGCACCCCAGGGGGTGTAAGAAGCCCTGTTCACTGCTGAGCTTTGATGGAAGTGTGGATGCAGTCTCACGGGAACTCAGGGCACACAGTGCTTTGTATTCAAACCACAGGCCACCTCTGGGAAGCCTGACTGAAGGAGTAAGGTAAAAGTTCCTGAAAAAACTAGTCCAAGCTTCTCATGGCATGATTTCCTCTCCTACTGAGATGGCTGCAGAACAAGTTCACACAATGACATCAGTTTTTAGGAATAAGAAAAGAACAGAAAGGTCACAGAGTACAACTGAGGTCAGGTTTCCAGAAGTGCTATCTAGACTCCTTCCTGTTCTCACTCAGCAGGACAATGGTTAATGAAGTTTACAGAAATGGGTCAACAATGTAAGATTTGCCCAGACTTATTGATAAAACCTAAAGCCACAAATATAGAAATGATTCAAATTCCTTAGGCAGTGACTATTAGCAGGCAATACCAACTTCTACCCAGAAACAAAACCCACTTCATCATCTCTCTATCTGCAGACAACTTATTGGTTGTTTTGACCTACTGTAAAGACTGAACTTTGGTTGTTTAGGTTGTTTAGGACTGAATATATGTTGTTTGACCTACTGTGGACACTGTTCCCTGCATCCCTGTGAGCAGAACTTTGTTGCACAGAGAAATGAACTTTTTTATAAGGTTATTTTCAAATATATAGCAGGAAAGTTTCCAGCAGAATTTGCCAAAACCACCAAGTAAGATGTAATTAGAGAAACAGGACCCTTCTCTGGAAACCCCTATGGCTGAAGTAAGCGAGAAGCAAAAACATTGGTCTGTTATTTCATGATTCCGTTATTAAACCCACTGGAGCAGCAATGAGGATGAGTAGCAGCCAGATCCACTTTGTGCTCTTCTCAAGGTTGGAAAAGACCTCTTAATATTTTACTGCTTTCCCTGTGTTTGGGCCTGGATGTCCCAGCACATCCTCAGTGCTTCTATTTAGCACACCCTTGTAGGACACTGTGTCAGGAGTGTGAGCACCAGGCAAGCCCCAGGAAGCAGTGTTCCCACATTCCCAGGGTGTGGGAGCACTGCAGAGGGACGGGGAGCAATGTGCAGGCAGGGGAGCATGTGGGTAGATGGAAGGAATGGGTGCAACACAGAACGGGACAGACAGTACTTCCACATTCACTACTGTGGGACAGACATAGAAGGGCGAGATGTTTATTGAGCATAACAGCATTGAAACAGAAACATAATTAGTAAATAATTAATAGAAGGGTGGGAGGGGAAAAAACCTGAAGAGAACGCAGAAATCAAGAAAGGTGATTCTAGGTGAGTGACTGCAGGAAGGGAAAGGGGAGACTGAGCAAGAACTCCTCTGGGAGAATTATTCCCAGTGATAAGAAAAAATGGTTGCAATCAACATGATCAACATACATTGTCTAAACTGGCAGTTGGGGGTTAATCCCTAGAAGGAGAACAGATCAGAAAATTGATAAATTCAGCAGCTCTGATATGATACAGCCATTTTCTCAGTTTTGATACTTGTCCATTTCCCTTATTTTCTCTGGAAAGCACATCCAGCTCAACCACTGAATAAACCAAGCAGTAATTGATTCCTGTATAGCACATCCCTTCGTGATCCTAGGGCTGCTCCTTGCCCTACACCTGGCAGCGCAAGGAACCCAAAGGGAAGAGCCCCATCAGCAGTTACCTGCAGAATCCCAGCAGACGTCTTTCAGGCTAGAAGGGACCGTTTGTAAAGGTGGCACTGCAGTGTCTCCATCACTGCAGAGCCTGCACTCACACCCACCCTCCCAAGGCCAGGCTGAGCGGATGGACAGGGGGGGTCAAACCTCCTCCTGTAGCGGGACACCAGATGACATCTAGTGGAATGTGTATGCAACACGAGGAAGGGTGGGATTTAATTCAGGTTAAATCGTGTCATTTTACAGCACAGCAGTACACGTGGTCAGCAACTAAACTACCCACTCTTATGGACCTTAAATATTCGGGAAAGGGAAGTATATGGGTAACTTTCTGGGTAATCAAGCTATAAGTGATGCTAGTGGAAAGAGCTGACACAGAGAAACCCATAGTAAAAATCATTTTTGCAATCCATTAAGTTTCAAATTTTTCTTTAGAGCATGGTCAAGGACACAACAAAGCATGAAATTCACAATGTGAAAAACGAGGTTCACCCTGGTAAAATTTAAAAAAAAGTTTAATAGAGGATAAAAGGAGACAGAGATAATAAAGCAAAGGGTTTTTACGGCTGGGTGCTTGGCATTCAGCCAAGAGCACACTTGGTGTCTTGGAAACACCTTTTTTATACCATTTCCATTGCATCAGTCTGTTGCATATTCATATATTCCAGGAACTGTTTTACATGGCCACTCCTTGGGTCTGCCTTTTTAGAGCATGCGTGTTTCTTAGTTGTAGTCTTAATCCATCTTCACCATCACTGTCGGTTTGGGCCTTGGTTTATCCTTTCCACAGACGGTCAGTGCTGATAATTGGTGTGGCAATAGCAGGGTCCTTATCAGGTGTTCACTGGATGTTATTTAACTAAGCAGACAGTCTAAGCATACTATATCAACTATTACCACTGTGCTTAATTTTTGTTAACAGCAGAAATAAAAACTATATCTATACAGCAAAGCTATTTTAACATTATACATATAGTATTCATCTTAATATTTGCGAAAAGCCAACAATACAATGTGTGTTTTTAACAACAACAAATCCTGCACCTAAATACTCCCCCACTGCACAAAGCACGAGAGGTTTGCAGAAGTGTTTTCTTCAGTTCAATAGTAAAAACAAACTTAGGGAGAAAACCCCAGGATGAGTTTATCTCAATTTTAAGCAATATTACAGCACTTTTTAATGCCTGTAATACAGAAAAGAAAATGTATGAACAAAAAGTCATTGGTTACTGATTCTCAGTAATGGCATAATTTAGCTTTACAAAGATATGGTCTTATATGTGGTCCCCTGAACATCAGCTGATAGAAAAGAAACCCCTAAATAGTTCATTATCGTTCATTTTAATAGTGAGATATTAGATGAGTTTTCCTTTAATGCAAATAAAGTTTAGAGTAAAAAGATATGATATATTTAGGCTTTTGCAGAAGAATGTGCATAAGCACATATAAGGTTTTTCCAAATATATGTAGATCAAATACTGGTACAAATCACTAGAGACTATCAACACAATTGGGATTTTTCATTCTGTAACTTTTCCAGGGTCACAGTTCTTAGTAAGGTGCTTTTTTCTTATTTTAAATTTAAGGAGTTCTACAAATGAGATTCTTTATAGGCATATTTAAACATGTCAGGTTCTGGCCCTCAGATGCTTTAGTATATAATTACCTGTACATGAAGAATTAGAAGAATGAGGAGGCACGGGACAAACTTGATTGTTCAAATATTCACAACAATGATCAACTCAAATTTGCTCCTGCCTGTTCCCATTAGAGAAATGGAACAAAATACTCCAAAATCCTGTGCAAAGTTACAATGAATACAGAATGAGATTTAATGAAATAGCAATCAATAGAAAATAGATCATGGTGATATTTGCCCTTCTCTAAGCACAGGCCAAGGTCTCGTGTGGTGCTGCCCTGCTCTGACACCAGCAGGATCAGTGTTGTGGGAAGAGGGTGCACATCTCATACACAAAGCCTGTGCACCAGTAGGGTGAGCTGCAATAAAATAAATGAGTGTACTGCATTGTTGGAGGCTGAAGCCTCAGTTTCAGTTCCAATCCTACACAGTTCATGTTCTGCCTGGGAGGCTCTGTAAGAGGAAGAGAAAATGAGTCAGAGCAGAGAGATAAGACTGAAAGAAATAGCACAGCACAGCTGGGCTGTCCAGAGAGAGCAGGGCCATGACCAACCTTCCCTCCCAAGAGGGTCACTCTGTGCCTTGCAGGCAACAGCAAATTCCCAGAGATTCCAGGTTACAACCACCCCAGGAAGGACAGAAAGCCCTCCAGAAAGATCCTCTCCTGTCACTAATTTGCAGCAAGCAGCTGAGCCAGTGCTTACTCTCAAAGCCCCAGCATCACTACCAAATCTTGTCAGTCAGACTTGTCAGTCTTCACTGACAAGCAGCAACTTCAGTGCTACTGCACAGCTCCTTTCAAACACTTGGCTAGAGAAGAACAAACGAAACATGGATGAGTCTCAACTGAAAATGAAGCCATAACCTGGGCAACAGCTATGAGAAAAATGACAGAGGACCTCACATGAATTTAAAAAGTTTTAACATCCCTCAGATGCTGTGCAGTAGCAGATTGGCCAGGTAGGAGCACAAAAAACCTGACACTGATGGGTCAGAGCAGAAAAACATTCTCCCAGAGCACTCCAAAGTGCTTCATAACACTGCCTGTAAGAGGACAGTTGGTTCCGGTGCAAGGGTACTTGTACTTTTTGTCTCATTTCAACATGGACTGCAGATGTCCTAGAAAGAACTTTGATAAAGGGATGGAAAACATTAGCCACAGGACTTGGACAGTACATGCAAGATTTCAATGAAGTACAGCTTCATGTCATTACAGCTGATCAGTAGAAATGTCAAGGTAATTTCAGTGCAAACAGGCTCTATCAGCGGAGCATCGGAGCCCAAAGGAGCTTTTTCTGGTGGAAATCACAGCCACTGTTTGCCTGTGATACGTGTAAAAGAGGAGTCAGGCACTAGTATGAGCAGCATAGGCACAGACAGTGGGTACCAAGACCATCCATACCAAGAGAAAATAAAACAAAAAAGCAGGTCAAGAAATTTGGAAAGCTACCCTGGCAAATGCAACTACTAAATGAAGCTTGTTAATCAAGGGAAACAATCCAAAAGAAGTTTCTGTAAGTATGAAATTTTGCACTTTGAAATATTATCAGGAAAACATGGCATAAGTGGGGGAACACCTGTTTTTTCTCTTGACATGTAAAGTTCTCAGCATTGCAAAGGCATTTGTGTTAGAAATGCTTCTGATGTATACACAGCTTTAGCCCTATATATGTGAATATTTCTAATATACAGTAATAGTGTAAAATAATCTGAATAACATTACATGGGCAATCCGTTAGGACTTTCATATAGCAGTTTCTGCTGAAAGTTATGCTTTCACTTGTTAATGTGCACTAAAAGCTGTGGCATTTGGTAGTTTACAGATTCATTGGCACAGAATATGGGTGCTGAAAAATCAAAATGCATATTGTAATTTGAAAGGTAACTAGATCATGCTCTTTGATGTATCAAATCAGTTTTCCTGATATTTCTCCAATATAAAATATAAAAACAGTTAAAAGTAATTTCCAGATCATCACTGCTTATATCTTTTACAGACACGAATAACTCCAGCACTTAGATTAACTTATAATCAGGCAATTCCTTCTGCAAAAGAGCTGTAGCCATGTGGCTTTGTGTTTGACTACCAGTGCTGCAGAAAGCACACAGCTCCTACCCATTAAAAAACTTGGGGCCTGGTTGCAATAATGTCTTGGAACAAGCAAAGAGAAAGGACAATACACTTCATAAATATTGGGTGAGAAGAGTGCCATGATCTAGTCACCTGAACCCTGCAGAGCTGTAAGGAGTAGTTCAGATGGAATTCACCATTTACAACAGATGGCAGGACACTTGACAGGTAACAGGCTGCTCTTGTGGGGGTCAGACAACCCAAAACAAATACTCTGCTCCAGGGTGGGGTGCAGCTTTTATATTATTCCTGGCTTGTTTTAGCGTTAAGATCATTGTCAGCAGAAACATACAATGTCAGACTAATGAAAGACTATACCTCAGATGTTCCAAATCAACACTGGTAAAGATAAAATCAGCATGTTCTCTTCCTTGGTCTATTAGGAAATGAGTCTGACTTTTAAAAAAGAGAGAACCACAAAGCCCTGGATGTGTATATGCTTGGAAAATATGTGTTCTCAACAAGTTTAAAGCTTTTAACTCAAATTAAAATGGCTCCTCAGAACAATAACATTTCCTTACACAAAGGCCACTTTGTAAAGCCATCACCTGAAGAAAAACTTAATAATTGACACTTTAAATTCAGATGGAAGTAGTTGAACTAGATTACTTAGTAAGGCTTCATCTAAAACTTCTTGAGCATCTCTATATAGTAAGAAACCTACATGAATTTCTCCTAGTGAAATTCTCAAAAAAGGTTTCACAAAGGCTGCATTTCATTTACATTTCAGTGGATAGAAGATGAATGCTTGCAACATGAAAACACCCAAAATAGAGGGCACTGGGCACCATAGCCTAAAATAAGGTGATAAATAATAACCATATGCCAGAATTTAATGCATTATTTCATCTTAAATATGGAATATCATGTAGTTTTAAAAGGTCACGTTTAGGCAGAGGGTGAGATGAGTAAATTCTAGTGGAACAATTCAAAAGTCACAGAAACCTAGCAGGGAAGATAGTTGAGAGAATTCTGAAGCAGGAAGTTTCAATACCCTGCAGGAAATGTGCTGGGTAAGACTCCCATATAATATAAAACTGAATATAGGCCTCAGAGAAACAAGGGAAACAATGCTAAAGGAAAAGGAAACATTCCACAGCTTCAGAAAGCTGGGAGATAGAACCTTATCCTGTGTTTTACTGTGTGCTTCAGATGGAAGGTAAAAACTGGTCTTAGGAATAATATGTGCCAGTCAACCCCAAATCTGAAAGGAACTCCCAAGTTTAAACAAATAAGGCTATTTTGATTTCAGGCAGGTCTATACAAACTTACAGTCCAATGTAAACTCAGCATCTGGCATTGCTTGAAAGCCAAAGGAGAATCATTAAATATACCCCATGGCACAAGAGACTTTTTAAATTTTGTCTTTTTTAGAAAAACATCTTTAATTGCCCCATCCTAATAAACCACACCCTCTCTTATGGATATCATATCTATATAAAGGCAAGTTTTATATGACCTTTATTGACTTTGAGATACATGCTGGACAAATATTAATGTTAATCTCAGACACTTAACAACTTACTCAGCATTGTCCAGTTTACATTGCATTCTGATCTCTGATTCTGGTCACCCTGAGCGTTCAGGGAGAAAAAGACTTCTAGTTTCATTCTGCTTTGGGTCAGGCTCAACCTTCAATCTCCTTCCATAACTGGAAAAGCAAAGAGGGAAAATTATTAACATTTTTATTCTTCCCTGAGAGACATCCACTGGACTGCCTGGTAATTCGTTTGTTTTTTTTAAGTTCTCATATGTTAAAAACCATTTTTGTCAAATGCTTCAGAAATGACTCATAGATAAAGATCAGATGTACAAAATAAGAATACTGTTAGAACTGATTGCACTGCTATATGTATAAATTATAAGTTTTTATTTAAGAAAGCCAGAGCTCAGCACAGCAGATTGAAAACTCACATATTTTCCATGTTTAAGAGGATGAGTCCAAATACTTGTTGGCTTTGCAAGATACTCAGAGCAGAAGAAAATGGGATCAGTTCTAAGTAAATAATGATAAGAATCATATGTTCTGCAGTCCATGCAGCTGAAGAGGAGAAACAACCCCCTCAAAATTCTCAGTGGAGGTTCTCATTGTAAGGTTAAGATGGTGCAAAAGAGGGCAACACCTTCGCAGCTGCCCCAGGCAAGCACCTTACTGCAGCCCCTCCCTCACAGCATACAGATGAACGCTGCCAAATCCCTCTGGGAAATCCTTTCGTGTTCCATAGGCACAGGCCCAACCTCACCCCTGGAATAAGTTCAGATTTGGGCCTGGGAGGAATTAAAGCTGGATATTTTGGGTCTGTCTTTTGAAAGAGTTCAGGCTATTGGCAAAGGCTGAATATTCCTGTGGTGCATAAGAGACATGGCCAAGTGGCTCCTGCAAGTCCTCAGGTGCCACCAGGCTCTGTGGGGGCCAGGCACTGCCAGGAATTTGGGGGCCATTTCCCATTGGGGTGGGGGAGGGCTTCCATCCGAAATGCCTTCAGGTGGCTTCAGATCAGACACAGAACTGACTGCTTGAGACACGTCCCCCGCGGCAATGCTGAGGGGCATGTGACACCCCCTGAAATGCCACTGGGGGAAGTCAGGGGCAGGAATCCAGACTGTTTCCAGCTCCTGGAGGAGGATTTCTGCACCATGGTGGTGAGGGAGGCACTCACAGTGGAGGGTGTTCGATAAGTGAAAAATAGCTCCCACGGGACTCTGCAATCTAAAATTTTGGGTCCCAGCTACAAAGCCTTAGTTATTTTTGGAGTTGGTTTTTTTTTTCAGTGTAATATATGTACTTCAGCAAATCCAATCATGTTGCAAATCAGTGCAGCAAGACATTTACTATCAGCACAACAGCTATTAAAGGGGCATTAATCCAGATCATAATCTATTCCCCTACTGCCCTTCATATTTCCCTGCTTTTTAAAGGAAAGTATAAAGGGAAAAAGGTTTTCCTCTGTGTCTGCTGACTCATCAGGCAGGACTCTTTCTGCTTCACAGATTAATGCTAAAGACAAATAATCAGAAATGGAAATAAGATGGCCCTCCTGATGATGTTCAGGGAGACAGATGAGATTGTCACTCGTTCTATACAGGCGCTATTGCTGACAGGTGAACAATTATCTGCGTCAGGAGCAGCAAATATGGCTCAGAGGTAGCTTGTAAGGAGAAAAAAAAAAACATTCAAAGAACTAGAGATTCTTACTCCCCCACATAAACCACATGCTTTAAGAGTTTTTACAGAGAGAAGGCAAATAGCTCACAAGAGGAAAAAAATATCTTTTAGTGGCAAGAGTTACTAGAGAGTTACTGACACCACAGTTCAATAGTGGTAGCATTTCTCTTACTCTGTATTTCTTTGACCACGTCAGACTGATCAGTGAAGCCTGAGAAAGTAATCACCCAGTCACACAATGGACTTTTTAAGAGAAAGAGGGAATTGTATCAAGTTATAAATAAATTATACATCATTACCAATTAAAAAAGCTACCAAGCAGGTAATGGATGCTCTGCAGCAGAAATCTATAAAGCATGATGCAGCACTCATATCAGAACCAATTTTGATTTTAATTTAAATTTTAAAAAGTCCTGTGGTACTACGTAGCTGTTAACAAAATTATAGCTGCCATGAAAAGCAAATACTCAATGAGAGGGGATCTAACTCCAAATTTGGCTGACGCATAATGGAAAGCACCCACTGGAATACATCCCCTGTCCTTTCTTTTACTAACATAAGCATAAGCATTTTTTCCAAGTTACCAACGCTGATGTCTGAAACTGCAGTGCTTGAAAATCAGTTGGTGTAAATGGAACTACATGGACTTAAATGGAGCTACTGCCCTCAAACATTTGTTTTTCCTTAAATTGTTTAGTCTCTCACCTCACTACTTCCATGTTCTTTCCCAGAATCAGGCAGGAGACTCCTACAAGCTTATGAAGTTATTGCTTAAGAATAGGAAACATGAAAGTAAAATTTGATTTTAGCCACTTCCAAGAGCTGTGCAGATTAGTAATAATGTGTCACGCTGAATTGTAAACAACCGGTGAGAGATGGAAGTCTCTTCCAGCTAAGATTGCATTAACCTTTCATTATTTACCTTATGCTTGGAGCTTATATTCAGCTCTAAGATAAGCCAACTTAGATGTTAAAGGCCTTTAAATATTACAATAAGATCTTGTGCCCTGAAGACTTTGCTACTAAATACAAACATCAACATTTCCTAAATTCTGTGATGATTCCTGTCTCCAACGTTGCTGTCTAGAAAGGCAGTACTTTTCTTGTGTTTCTCCTAAGCACAGTTTAAATAAGTGAATGCCATTTCTAAAGGAATTACATGGAGCACCTTGAAATGGAACTTCATGTTTTGCAGCAAGAAAAATATTTGTCTCAGCATAGTAAGTACAAGATCTGGGAGACACAGGAAAGCCTTTTAAAATGTAAGTTTCATACAGCTCATATTTAAATTAGGGGACAGATTTTCAACAAGGTAATTAATTTGTTTATACTTTGAGCTACAGCTAATCCTGCAATAATGACCTCCTTTTTTTCTAAAGGGTGTCTCTGGAGGAAGTGCTACAGTGGTCCCAGTCTTTGGAAAATCTGGAAACAAGCAAATGTAAGTAATTGTGTGTTTTTGTCTCAGATGGATCACTGAGAAAAGTTCCCATGAAGTGGAATCAGTAACTTATGCTGCATAAAATATGCTGCCTTTTACACAACTGATGAAAAACCAGTTTGTGACGTGCCTAGCACACATCACACTGGAAATAAATGTAGCATGCTGCAAATGTTTTCCCAAACTTGCCATTTCTGTAATCACATGTAACTCCTTTACAGACACATGATGAGGGTATGGTTTATCTGCCACATCCCCACTCAGAGCACTGAATAACACCTCATTTTAGAAGAAAAGCGACAAGGTTCACTTGGGAAATCCTGCCTACACCAAAGGCACCATATAATGGCATATCTATCCAGGGAAATGCCATGGAAGACGGCTCCAATATTCAGGGATGGGAAGAACTGTAGATGCAGCAGGAATTCTGAACTTTCCGACTCCATCCCCCTCTGCCTCATGCAGGGCTCAGAGCTCTCCCAAATTTCTCATATGTGCAGCAGTCCAGAACATCATTGCTAAATTACTTTTTTTAAAATAGTGATGAAAAAGTCACACCACAGCACAAACCTCTAAATATTACTTCTGAGGACTGGCATTATTTTCAAACTGCAGAAAAATTACAAAGAGCAAGAAGATTAACAGCATTTGTAACTCTAAAGAGTTTGCCATTAAAATCTTAAACCAGAAACAACCTAGGATGTTACAGCACAGGGAGAAACTCCTCAACAGAGGACTGTTCAAAGAGACAAAATGACAGCAGAAGCAGCAGGCACACATACCGTCACCACCCCTGCCAGATGGACAGGCTGTGCTCAACATCTTCAGAAATATGAAAAGCCAGAATGCTGCACCAGCAAGAAAGTTTGCTTTAAATAAAACACTTCTAGCTTCCAGCAGTAGTCAGAATGATGCCCTTCTTAAAATGCCTCCTTCACTGCACTTAAAAACACTACTCCTTGAATTTTAATTAATTTAAAAGCTTTATGACACCTGAAATGTAAAGGCATACTCACATAAAAAGCCAGACTCTCTAAACCCAGTGGATTTGCAGCTCTTTCGGAAATGTGGGCGAAGTGTTTGCCTGTCTTCGATTTAGTCTGGATTTAGATTTACTAGGAAGTCCTGCATGTGCAGGAAAATGCAAGGTTGAAGTGTAGGGGCAAGACACTGAAATTATTTCCCCATTTTGACATAATCTAATAGTATTTACAAGGTACAATTAAGAATTAGACTGCTTTATAAATGTCCCTATTGCCTGCAAAGCACTCTAAAGGTAATGCATATAGACAGACAACATAAATTTGGCTTCTTTTTTCTTTGAAATATTTACAGATGGACCTATGATCTACAAGACCTACTTGAAGACAGAACACAGTCATGAAAACATGGAATTCTGGCTGCTTGCCTGTAAATCTTATAAGATGCTAACATCACAGAGGAAAAAGATTTCCATGGCCAGGAAGCTCTTTACAAGTTATATCCACCCCCAGGTTCCCAACGAGGTGACCACAAGATCACGAATTCTTTATTTTATAGAAATGCCTGAAGTGTCACACAGCAGACCAACAACAAATTCCTAGCTCCTCTTGTACCAAAGGGAATGAAACTTCCTATTCATCCTCCCCCCAAACCTTTTTCCACACAGAATTTTAATATTTGAATCCACATCTCATCTATAGGCAAACCTTTCAACTACATCCACCAAGAACACAAGCAAAATGCACAACTCAGTTAA
>WAAG01008389.1:327-45894 GCA_013390105.1 Tichodroma muraria | reverse complement strand
AATAACCAAAAGACATTAACTTCAAACATCATCCCCAAATACTTGAGACATGGCACCTTAGCTTTCTAGTTGTACAACACAGCTTAGGAAAACAAAACATGCTTTCATCCTACAGCCAAGAATATACTCTAGATCACAGCGCTTTTGGTCATTACATAGGCTTCTTTTTACTATTCACCGTTTGCTTTTGCAGATGGAATAATCAAAATGAATAGATGTTGCCTGGCACTTTCCAGTATGACACAAGGTGATCTTTTTTTTTTTTGCTGCTTTCCAAACTAATTAGTAGAACTCCAGTTTTTTCAGGATGATTTCTCTGTCCCAGATTTGGGGGTGGTTGTTTGTTCTCTATTTTTTAATGGTTCAGTTGTTTCTCAGGATAAAACAATGGAAGATGCACCATTCTGCATGTGCGAAATTCTTGAAAACATTCTGTCAAAACCTGGCACTGTTCTGGTTTGAACCACTGGGAAATGGCCCAAAACCCCACAATATTGGTACATGGGTCTAAACTTGGCCAAATTATAAGCGTCTGAAAAAAATGGCTTGCCCACTATAAGGAGGGATAAAAGTCTGCATCCAGACTCTTCAACTGGATTGGATATACTTTCTGCTCTTTGTGTTTCATATATAGTAACTGCTGGGTGCAAGGCACAGTCCTTGTCTGTACACATTCGCTGAGAGCTGAGAAATAGAGTGGGAAAGAGTAGGATGAGACTTCAGCAGGGAGGATTTCCAGCTGTAAATCTTAATGTTTCTTGTTTAAGGAATAGAAATCAGCTTTGCTGGCAGCAAAGTTATCTAGGAGCATATTCAGATGCAGACTTCATTAACACCAGTAGTGGAGGACTGGTCTGAACACAGGAACCTCATAACCTGCCTGACAGTATGTCACCAATGCAGAGACACAAGAAAAGCTTTCCAAAAGTGCTAGTGTGATTTTTGCCTAGAAGTCCTTGCCTAAGTAAGGCAATAGTAAATTAACCTTTACAATATTTGCCGTGTGAGATTTTAAAATATAGGAACACAAGTAATTGATTAACACAAAGAAGATAAGATTCTGTGAAGTAAAATAAATGATACATAAGTGTCCTATTGATAGAGAGTAAATGGATGAGAACACTCAATGTGATGTGAATTAAGGTGCTTCTCAAATTCTCCATGAAGCCTCAAGACTTCATGTCTTGAAGTCTAACAGGGCAGGATTCCTTCTACGCCTTTGTATTTCTCTAGCTGTTTCTTAGGTAAAGTTAATTTTTTTTGTTGTATGGTTGTATTGAATAGTTTTTGGGAGGGAGACAACTTAAATGCAGTATTGATGTAACATTTAATACATCTGTGTTTTAAGATGGAGGAAGAACACCAAAGGCTCTTCTGGTTCTGCCTAATTTTTCCACAAAAGATACACTAAAGATTTGAGAAGTGAACTCTCATGAGAGTTGAGACCTTTTTATTAGGGGAAACTCAATCAGCCTTTCTTGATGAAGGTGCTTTTTGTGGTTATTTCTAGGAATGTGCTTATTCAAGCAGTCAGGAATCATGAAGAGTGAGTGGGCACTTACAGCGTGTTGGTGTTGTCGACTTGTTCCCCTTTTCAACTGGGGAATGTTGTGCATGACATGCATGATAGTTTACTGAGGTAATTCCTAATCTCTGCATTTAAAGTTAACCCATCAAGTGGATATCCTTAATCCAGCAAGACAACATCCACCTGCAAACAAGCTCTCTGTGATGGCTGTGGGGAGGGGACTCTCCTCTCTGCATCAGATCTAAAGCAAAATGCTTGTTTTCCTTGGCTTTTTTCATGGCTAGAGGAAATCTGAAGAGCAATAAACATTGCTTTCTCCCCACTAGGTGAGATATCTCCAGTTTCAGAGCTCTTTGATCCATCCAGAAGCATATGCTGGTAAAAAGCTTTATATTTTTCAGTATGGAGGAAGGATAGCGACAGGGTAGATACACTGCTCATAAAGGTACATGGCTCTTTGCTCCAGGCAAGTCACCTCTGCCGTTGGGTGAACGTCATGTTCTTCTTGTTCATCTTTTTCCTATGTGGAAAACAATTTGTTTCATGTAAGACAAGAGAAATTCTTCCTCCTTTATTCCCTTTTTTGTCTGTTTTTTTCTTTTTTTTTATTTCCTAATCTTGTATAGGTTTTGCACAGAGCAACCACTGTGTGCTCTTAGATCAATAGTTCAAGGAAGAAGCTGTGTCTCCCCTCTCCCAGGAGACATTCTGACTCAGAAATGTACACAGCCTATGCATCACTGAAGCTATAAACCTAGTCTGCTTGTTTATAACTCATAGAGTTTTCCAATAAATTATGAAAAACACACTTTCAAAAAGTTCACAATGCTGCTCCTTATTAAACATTTTCATTTGTTCCAGATTTTGGCATGTTTGTCAAAAGTTTTAAAACACACCAGTGAACAAAAACCACCAAACAGTAAAAATCAAACAAACAAGATACAAACCAGTACAAACCAAATTCACGTTTCCTCATATTGCTATCTCCAACAAAAAAAAAGTTGCAGCTACTATTTGTCACCTTTATGTGTCCAGAAACCTATAAATGCAAATTAAAAGGAGGGAAAAGGGAAGACTTAGGGAAGGGAAGAATTCTTACAGCTCACTGAGTTTGGATGGCAATATCAAAATAATCCATAAAGTTTTCTGATCAAGTATAAAAAGGATATGGTGGAAGCAGGTGGTCAATTGGGACTCGATGGCAGCAATGATAAGAAAAGTTCTAGAAAAAAGACAGTTCCCTGTTCTCTACCCGTACCAGTCTCCCTGTAAGGAAGTGCTTGAATGACCAGTGTCTGCCACACCGTGTGGGCGCTGGGTGACGAGCAGCCTGCTCCTGCGGCGGTGCTGTGAGTGCTGAGAAAGCTGGATTAACATTGCAGCAGCTGCTACGTTCACCTTCTTTAGCAAAGCTTCCCTGCAGACCACAGCTGGGACTTAGTACCTCAGAGACATGCAGCCTCTTTAACTGATCATGTAATTGCTCCCAAACCTGCATTTTCCTTGAAAAACCACTTTCAGGTGCTGTCTATCACAGAAGGCGGCTGTGGGGCCATCTTTCTCTTCCATGTGTTAGTCAGAAACTGAAGGACCAGATCATGCTGAACACTTACTCTGCCTTGAGGAGCCACCACAGGGGATATTTCCAGGTAAGCTGGGATAATCGGGCCAGCACAATTTCAGAGGTGCTGCTCTGCCACCCTGCGAGAGGGGTATGGCCTATGCTTCCCCCGGCCAGCTGTATGTCAGTATGGCCCTGGCTACGTCTGCTACTGGATTTCTGGATCAAAAGTCTTAACCTGTTTTCTGCCATATCACCCAATATGGGCAGTAATTTCCTGACCCAAAGATCAATTTGGTAGCTCTTTCTGCTCTGTGTGAGAAATAATCTTTGAGATCAGCCCTCTTAGACTAATTAAGCAGAGATCCCTTCTAATCCCCTTAGAGCAGGCCTCCCATTGCCTTGGCTTTGCATGGACAGACTCCAGAAAAGCTCTGGCTGCTGCCTGGTTGCTGAAGCAAACACAGACTGTCTGAGACAAGCATTCTGCCAAAGGTGTATCGGGGGGGCAATTAAGCATCCTTGCTGTCAGCGTGTTTGACGCATAAATTTCTCTGAGTGGCACCAAGAGCAAAGCAGCTCAATGCTCCAGGTGCTTTTGTGGGTTTCCAGCACTGTGAAATGCCTACTGTGATGCACTGTGGGTGCATGGGTGCATTGCTACCCCAGTTTCTCCAGGATGTGGTTCCTGCACATCCCCCGACAACATCCCTAACAAAACCCATGTGCTGCTGCCTGTGTTGAGCTGCTGACACACCATGCACAGGGTGGCTGGCCCTGGCCCTTGTAGCACCTGCCCTGCCTCCAAGACAGAGCTGAAGCGCTTGGGGCTGCAAATGTTGTGTCACACCCCCAGGGGACCCCATCCAGGGGGACTCACCAAGTTACATGCAGAATTCGGTTCTCTACTCAGAGATTTTCAGGGTGTGCAGAGAGGATATGGCCACCTGCAAGTCACTGAAGGTGCACAAGGTGATAAGACACCTTGTGTCAGGGCAGGTAGGGTGTTTTCCCTTTCACTACCAACACACCTGAGGTTCTTCAAAGGGTGGGGTATTTCTTATCTGTCCATTTACCTCTCTGCTTCTCAGTAAGCACTACTTACTGTCACTGGCAAAACACTCAATAGTGGCTCTTCATACTAATGCTGACCAAAGCAACAACCTGAGAGCACAGGAGTTTTTCCTGCAGTTAACTAAATAGTCATGGAAGCTGGAAAGCTGGAGGCTCTACAGAAAAGCTAAATTAAAATCAAATTAAACTTGGCAAGGTTTCTCATCTAGGGATTACAGTACAATAGCATTTGAAATGTTCTGCCAGAACTAGTACAACATTGATAGTAAAGCTGACTTTTGAAGGCCTATCTTAAAAGTCAGTGAAAACTAAAATACCTTGGTAATGTCTGTTGAATTCTTTGGAGGAGGTAACCATTGATATTCAATTAAAGCAAACTTTCCAGCTAAGACTTATTTTCCCAATTTCTGTTTTCTGCACAACTATTTAAAAATACTTTGGAAAAGATGAGCAGTTGCATTTTCCTCAGCTGAGTGGCTCAAGGATGAGTTAGACTCAGGAACTTAGAGGATCTCAAATGACCTGTCCTTCCCAGCTTTTTCCTATTGAAGCAAGGAGATACCTTTGCACATGTGCCATGCCCAAGTCTGGGAATACGGAATCCTTTCCTCTGCTGATATTTAACAGACTTTTACTAGTAATTTATCCAAATGTGCATGTAAGCTTTATCAGCAGCCTTTTGTTTTAATGGTCTAACAATCTCTTGTGGTGAAACAACAGGGTTTTTGCCTTCTCTTTGTGGAGTTTATAGTCTATACCATGCTTACAGGCAATGAGCTTTCAACTTTTGAGTGAAATGAATGCATTATATCCTTATTTCATGCTTGTGGAAAGAAAGTTGTAGAGACAGATATTCATTCAAAGGAGTGTTCCATGGCACAACAGATCCCCAAACTCCCCTCACTGAGATTATTCTGTTAGTAAAAAGAACTGACAAAAAAAATTAAACCCTGAAACTAAATAAACTCAAAAGACCATTGGCTGTGAAACCACCCTGCTTCTAAGTGCATCAGCATATACCGAATGTAAAGCAACAAGGGAGAAAATGAAGCTGACACTATTTCTCTGTTTACTAAAAAAACTTGGAGCTTCAATCTTTCTTCTTCCTGTGTTTAAAAATCCTGATGAAGTAAGAAGTGACTCTGCAGATCTTGATGTACTTGTTAAAGTATTCTGGGTAAACATAAACTCTAGTCTTTTTAGTGCTGTATGTGGCCAAAGAGACAAAAAGCATTTCAAGTGCTCAAATGGGGAATCTCCTGGAAAGGGACAGCCTGAATAGAGCCGGCCTTTGTGATGTTGGGGAAACATGAGGTCAGGCTTAGTAAATTGGCAGGAATTATTTAAAAGAGCTGTTACAAATGGAGAAGGGTACATTTTTGTGTATTAGCATGTTTCTGTTCACAGTTTTAATGGTCAGAGAGAGTAAAAGCTGTTTTTGGGGGAGTATCAGTGCATTCTGGCTTGGTGGATGGAAAAGAGGGAAGTGAAGACCTAACTACTCTCTTGCACATATCTTGGTTCTAGATGCTAAATTCTTTTCCTGGTCTTTAAGTTGTGGGGGAGAAGAAAAAAGCCAGAGCAATGCTTTGTGAACCTGATGTCAGAGACTGCCTGCATAAAAGCAAGCTCCCCAGTCTGTTTGGCAGTGTGTGGTGAGTAATGAGCCCCTCTGGGGACTCAACAGCCCCCATCAAGGGAGGCAGATCTTCCCACAGCTGGTGTTTAAGCAACCAGTGTGGTACACTCCAGCTTATGAGTGCATGGGATACCCTGAATGGACAGAGGAAAGAATGGTATCACAGACAGACTCCTGTTATCATGCAAAACCCATGAGAAATGAGGAGAAAAGTTTGTACTAATAGTAGCTGCTTTCTAGCTGATAGAGAAATTTGCAGGAGGAGAGGGAGCAATATAAAAACAGCTACAGGAGACAAGTCAGTATGCAAAATTCCCCCACATAAGCAATGCTGATCCAATTAAATACATAAAATAAAGAAAGTTAAGTGGTCATTCTTTTCTAGAGGGGAAAGGAAATGTGATAGCAGAAATGCCTGTTTTCACTATCAAAATTGCCAGTGTCTGAGAGCTGCTCTGAAGGGCCCTTGTGAGGTGATTTGAACTGGCAGTCTCTGCTGGCATGTACGTACCTACCGGGAAATGCTTTCTTAGAGCTGCTAAAAACAATTTTTAAACCCTCTCCATATTTTCAGGCCAAGGCCAGCTGACGTCACCCAGTAAATTAGTTTGCCTAAAATGGCCTCCAAGGGAGGAAAACAAAAGAAAATTCAATCTTGTTTCGGACTCGCACATCTTAGAGTTGGGCAAGGAGGAGGAATGCAGACACCAAAGTGTCTTTCCAGATAAAGCTATCAGAGAGTTCAGCACTGTTGAGTCAGGGCTGGTGTGAGGTGGCTGACACTCCTGAGGAAGGGTTTGGCCCTGGCCTGAGTGGAGAAGATGGAGAGGTAAAGAGAAGGAAGTACACAAGGGATTGCAAGGTCCCAGGTGGGGGGTTTAGGCCAGCACTACTGCAGAGCCAGTGCCCCGGCGGGGCTGCTGGCCACCTCTGCTGGCAACAGATCCGTCATGGACCAGAACCCTGGGCTCAGGGCCTCCTCCCCGGGAGTGGCTGTTTGCTGAGCTGCAACCACAGGCACTTGTCCCCGCTAAAGGAAAAACGCTGATAACCAGTCCTCTGCCCCCGAGTCCACCGCAGCACTCGGTCCCTCGTGGAACACACGCTAGAGCGCTTCCGCGGGGCGAAAGCCTCGGCGGCCAAGGGCACTTCTGTTTGTAACCTGTCAAATGAAGGCTGTGCTCAGGGAGGCTCTTGTACCTGTGTCACAAGCCATGCTCATTTTGCAAAGCATGCCTGTGTGTCCTTGCTTTCTTCTTCTTCATCACTGAAGAGAGATCTTTGCTGTTCGAGGGAGAAAAAGGGTACAAGCTCCTCCGAGGCCACATGCCAAACCTATGCTCACCGCCTGTCATGCAGGCAGTAATTATCAGAAACTGGAAGCAGCAAAGCATGGCACCCCCTGCCTGACCTCCCTCTAACACAATCAGTGAGGACAGCCTTACATGGGGGACAGTAGCTGGGCTTTATACTTCACTGCTGTCTTTTTCTCCTTATATTTTTGGGCTAAAAGCAGTTTTTGTCAAAGCTCCCACAGTCTCTGTCACCATCCCCTTTAGGCAGGTGATAAGTTTTAGTGACAACATGCTCTCCTTTCTCTACCCAGTAGCTTTTGAATGAGCTCTTCCAGCCCAGGCGATGTTCATTTAATGTTTGCCGTGAGCATTGCTGGTACTAATTGAAATTCTCAGCACTGAGGCGGTGTTGATGGGATACAAGGTCACGGGGTGCATCTATTCCCTGATTGAGCGTGGCTTTTGGAAGAAACTTCCTCTTACCAGTGCTTGACATGAATTTGAAACTCACTTCCAGTGCCTGTTCTTCAGGCATTTGAAATTCATTGTTTTGCAAACCCTCCTGCAAAGGTTGGTTTCTGGATAGCAAAAGTGACATAAGCCTTTGCAGGCTGCCCTCCTCTCTGCAAGCCTCTTCTGTGGCCATGGGATGGGTAGTATGGAGCCTCGGCCTCCTGTAGCTACCCTGGACATTCTTGAACTCAGATCAAGTGATTGCCACATCTTCAAGGCGGGCTGTTGACTGTTGGCCCAGCTGCAATCATAGGAAATAGTGCTGCTAGAGCCAAAAGGAGAGTACACTCAAGTGCTTCCATGAAATGCCACCCTACTTACCTCACAGAAACCTAAGTTTATCTTCCCGCAATTCCCTTCTCTGCTCAGAGCCGCGTGCTGTGTCAGAGTCCTCGTCAGTCCTAACAATTCAGGGACTTGGTCAGCAAAAACCACCTGGCAGAAGAGCTCGCTGGCACTGTCAAGCCTGTCATTCCTACTCGCTTAGTAAAGGTACTCAAGGCCCTGAAATGGCAAGAGTGGGCAAAAGATGCTTCTGAATATTAACTGAAACAAGCAGGAGACAAAAGAGGAAGGAAAAATAATTCATTCTAATGTAACAAGAGGTGAGGAATTAGGTACGCTCTCCTTCCAAACTGGCAGCAATGATTAATAGAGCTGTTAACAACCTGGTTGCAGAACTGGCTGGTAGCAAAATACACAGCTACTTTCATAAATACCAGGGAGGACTGGGAGGTTATGGTCCTAACTGGGAAAACTAGATGCGTAGCACAGCAGGGGGTGGAAATCCTTTTCAAGTTGCATGTGGAAAGGGATGATTTGGAAGTTTTCATTACATAAAGACCATACATCCTAGAGTAACTCAAGTCACCTTGATCCAGGCATCATTGCACTTCGTTGTGTCCAATAACCTGGACTCAAAACAGACACCAAATCTGAAAACTGACAAAATGTGGAGCTTCTTTATTAAATTTTTGTACTCCCAACTGAAATATTGTAGAGTGTTATTAGCATGCCACTTCACATCATACGTCAGCAGCAGCAAAGTGAGCCAGAGACAAGAATGAAAAGGGTTAGCCATACGCAAAACTTCCACAGTCAGCAGTGGAGAAAAGAGAACTGCTTAAGACAGAGATGAGTCTAATATGATGAGACTAAGAGGTGAAGATGTGACAACTGGTGAGTAGTATAGTGCGTGCAGATCCAGCAGAGTCCATGCACCTTCCCATACAACTCCAAAAAAGAAAACATCTGAAGACAGCACAAATAAAAGGCAGTGGAGATTAATCCATGAGATAACCACAGTCAAGGAATTGATAGTGCTGGAACTTAAATGTATAATGATGGGAAGGAATAAAAGCACAGCAGCAGCCATAGTGCTCCAGGGCTACCCAAACCAATGTCTTGAAATTTCAGTAGCTACTGCTGGACATGGGGGGAAAGACAAAGTGCATCAAATGCTCTGTCTTGGGAGGGATCGTCTAGTAGAGTCAGTGAAACGTTCATTATATGTTTGTGCCAGGAATGACATCTGCTCTTTCTGGTGACCTCCTTGCTCAGTGGCACTGACAGTGCAGGTATGGTATACAAATATGATGAACACAACCTGAAAGAGAGCAAAGGCCTTTCCAGGAGTACCATCCATGTTGGATCTGAATCCTTTAAGAAAAAGCAAAAGGCAGTCAAGCTGAAAACCCTGGCTCGTTCTGGAAACATTGATGCTTTGCATTTAATCCTGCCATTATTAATGACTGAAATACTCTGGCAGCTGGTGGGTATCTGGCAACCTGCATGTCTGAGTCAGATCTCCATGGAGCACCCTGTCCAAGCTGGCTCCAGCACCGAAGTGTTCTCCTTGTTGGAAACCTCCATGGAAGAGCCAGCCAGAGGACAGACTGCAGGTCCACTGGCTAAGAGAGAAGTTTCTTGCAAGCAGGTTGGCACAGTGCTGGCCATGTTCTCTGTGCCTGTCCTCATGTAGCCCTCACAGCCCAGCGCAGCACCCTCAGCAATGCTCAAGCAGGGGTCCACAGGCAGTGGCAGATGAGACAGAGGGTAGAGGTCTCCTGGGGCCCTGACACAAATGCCTCAGTAGTGTGGAAGTCCTGTATGATGATGCATTTTGAAGTGCCTGGGATCCTTATGGTGAGATGCAGAAGCTTCATCACTGAGTGTCTCTCCTGCCATGTTATCCTGTATCAGAGTAAGAGAATGGGGCAGCAAAGCACACACTTATGCAAAAAAAAAACCCACAGAAAAATAATGCCAGATCCTTAAATTACAGAGATCTTCAGAGTCTGAGGATCTGTGAGTCTGGCTTGTTCAACAAAAGGCATATTTTACACTGTAAGAAACCACCTTCATAACCATCAGCTTCATAGCATTAACTTCATAAGGGTAGAAGGAAGGAGGAATGGGATGTTCAGCATCACAAAAATCAGGGGTTTTTTGAGTGCATATCCTGATTCTTGTCCTATTAAAACTGATGGGACATTGGTGACCATCTCCTGTGTGCAGCAACAAGTCTTAGAGCAAGAAAAAGTATAATAGTGTATTCTTAAAACTCATCTAAAAGTATTCAAGTACTTGCACACATGAACCTTCAAATCTCCCTGCCAGCCAATTCTGTAAGCTGATCTCTGACAAGAGCAACAAAATACATCTAATTTTGAAATGCAGCTTCTTGGTTGAGAGTTGCTATATGAGGCTGGACGATCTAATGTATGCCACATGCAAAAGGCAACGCTGACCTTGCGTGCCAAAGGAGGCTCATTTGAGCCTCGCATTACAGTGCTGTGCTTAGAGGCAAATAAAGATAATTTCTCTGGATTGTTACTATTTGCTTTACCAGCTGTCTCTCAAAGCGCTGGAGCAGATAATCTGAATGGCCTGGCAGCCGTTCTGTTGAAAAATCATTGCTACCCAGTTGGCTGCGATTAACAGCAGGCAAAGCTCAGCCCTGCTGGGTGAAGGTGAGCTGACCGTCATCTCAAATGTCCCCCCGCATGGCTGTCTGTGACTGCACAAGGGAGAAGGGCCTTCTGGTGGCAATGCAAGCTCATGTAAGGAGAAAGTGCCTCTTCAGGGGAAGGGGTTGGCAGCACCTGTCCTGCTCCCGGTGGTCCCACCAGTGTCAAATGGTGGCCAAATACAGGCAGGTGCAGCCCTCTGCAGGCTGGGGGCTCTGTGGTGAATTCCTTATGTCAGTAGTTTAGGTGCTCCTAAGCAGTGCTGCAGGAGGACCCTGGCTAGGATGGCAGCTGATGCCAGCTGTCTGCTCAGGGCAAGAACACCCCAGAGAAGCCCTTCAGCCCAAATGGTGACCCAGAGGCTGATGCTATCTCAGTTTTCCCCGTGTGGCTGAGTCCTTCAGAGTGCTGTGCTGGCAGAGGATGAGCAGGCAGCCAAGGAAGGCACCCTGACCCATCTTCAACACAGCACCGAGAGATCTGTGAATGTGCTGTCTGTGAGCTGTGCTTCCCCTGCAGCACTCGGGGGCGTTTGGAGCTCCAGGGAGAGGACTGGACGTACCCAGCACCATACAGCCTCATGGCAGACAGAACGGAGAGGGCGGCCTGGTGCTGCCTTCGTGAAGCAGCAGCACTTCTTTAACTTGAGTTCCCACCATGGTCCACTCAGTGCTGTATGAGCTGGTGCATTAAAAATAGCACTGTGTGCAGAACTGGGAGGAACAGCAAGGTTAGCCACACACACTGCTTTTGCTGCTGTGAGAACAGGAGTGCCATGTTCAAAGTAGTAGAAAAGGTGGGTTTGGCACAACCACCCAGACTTCCTCCCTTTGGACCTGTTCTGTCTCCTTACATTCCCATGCCCAAAATACTTTAAAAAGATGCTAAGAAGTAAATTTTCAAGAAGAGACAATTAATACTGAATTGAAAAACCACGCTATTGCTTCTGCTTTTCAAGCACAACCAGCACAACAGGGTGACCTAACTACCATTTCAGAAACTTGTGTAGCTAAACATAATTATTTCTTTCTACCTCTAGCTCCAGCTTCATGTCTTGGAGTTAGCATAGGCAAAATGAGCTGTTTGTCAGGAGAGGACTTTGTGCCACTGGAAAAATGTACCTGGCAGCCTCCCCAAAATCCTCATAATTTTTAATACAGCTTTCATGTTTGTTTTCACTTTCCCTTTTGTTAAACATTTTAGGCAACTCAAATGAAGCCCTTGCCATCAAACCAGCCTTTTAGCAATAATGACATAAATTACATTGTTCTCCTAAGCTTGCAGCACCCAGCTATTAAATCTAACCACGGGAGTTTGGCATATCTTTTCATGCATGAGGCAGCTGTTTCCTTTCTCCCCTGCTTCCACCCTCAACACCTTTTTTTTGCCTTGCATGAGCATGATGTGCACTCTGAGGGACATGCTGTATCCAAACCCCTTTGCCTAAGGTGCTCTGCACAGAGCCACAGGGCTCCCTGAGATGCCCCCCTGAAATACTCCGTGCCCTTAGGGGGATGCAGACCTGCCCTTGGTCCCAACCTGTCACAATTCTCCAGAAGCACAATCTCAGGTGCCCAAAGTGGCTTCATGGTACAGAGTTGGTACAGAACCACCATGACTTAGAAAGTCACCTCCATCACCCAGGGGCACATCCTGGCTCCTGCTGTTGGGACACTCTGTCTCAGTGTGACACGATTTGGGGTTTTGGGATTTTGGGTTTGGGGTTTTGGGTTTTATCATGCTGATGCTTGGAACATGCTGCCAAGAGTCTGTGCTCAGTTAAAAAGCCCTGAGAGTTTCTTTGTTTACCTTGGGGTTCTTCTGGAAGCATTTTTGCTTGTGCTTTCTCAGCATAGTTATCTGCCCAGGTTGGGCTACCTTGGAAAAGCCATCACCTTGCAGAAGGTGTAGCTGTGCATATCTTGCTTCAAGGGGCACTTATTTTCATCTCCAAATTGCCCTGCCATCAATGGGTATTTTCATGCCATGCACAGTTATTCAATGACAATACTCTAATGCAGGCTAAAAGATGGTTAATTTGCAATCAGTGCTGTTTAACACACACATGCAAATGGTTACATGCAGTCATGTACTTCCCCTCGGGATGGCTGTCTCTCATGGGGATGTATGACACATGGCCCTGGTTGGCACCCAGTGCGGCAGCACGAGTTGGCTGCTGCACAGGCCACTCCTGGTTATCCTTGTCCCCATGTGGTCTCAGGACAACCTGCCAGATGGATCAATGTGCCTGGGGACACTGACCTGCTCCCCATTGCCATCCTTTCCAAGTTCTGCTGCTGCATCTGCCAGGTGGTCAAGAAATGGATCGGAAGCCTTGTGCTCCCAGACAGCATCTCCCAGAGGGCGTCAGCTGCAGACTCAGTGAAGGAATTGAGGAGCTCTGTGACCGGTTTGGGCCTCTCTGCAAGGGAAAAATGAAACTCAAACCCAAGCCTATTTTTCTTCAGTAAGTTCTGGCATGAGCAGAGAGGCTTTTCTCCTGATGAACTTTCTTTTTCTGTGCAACAGCAACCAAAATAAAAAGAACAGCACTTAAATGGGGTTTGTTAGTAGACAAACAAGGTTAAACAGGTTAAGCAGTGGAAATAAATGTCTCGGTGTTCCTATTTTGGAGCAAATAGATGCCTGAACGCTCCTGTGAGACATATTTGCTGGTGCTGCAGTGCAGAAAGACAGGCACTGCAACCCTTCTCCTCAACAAGCAAAACATATCTGTGCTGGGAAGGGAGGGAAATGTTTTTTCTCCCGAGTTTCAGAAAGCTGTTTTTGAAACAGAGATTAGAGGTGTCAGTAATGGCAAAGGAAATGTACACCCCTTGCTGTTCCACTGGAGAAAAAGGGCAGCAGCACTAAGCCATTCTGCCCTGACTGACAGAGGGGGGAATGGGGCCACACACTGCATAGGTGCCGTCCCCAATCCAACACGTGCTCCCTCCCCAGACACTGAACAGCATGAGTAACAGAAAGGAAGAAGTGACTATTTCCCCACCTCTGTGTCCGCCACCCAACAGCTGTGCTGAGCCACCCCATCTGTGGCACAACATGTGGGGCAGGAGAGGAGCGGTCACTGCTCTCCCTCCAGCTCTAGCACAAGAAGCATGAGGTGGGGTTTGAAGTAGCTTCTCCAGCCCAAGGATGGATGGGGAAAGTGTGTGATGCGGGGGGCAACTATTAGCTTTGGCTGGGTCTGTGACTGACCTTGCAGAAAAGAAAGCCTCCAGCTGTGTACTAAGTGCTTGGTATAGTTTACTGCTATAGGGAGTTAGAAAACCTTTGGAGATGAAGGTTTTATCAGTCATCAAAGACAGGATTTAGCTTCATTTGGTGGACTCCAGAATTTATTCCTCTCACCTTCCAGTGTATACCTAAATCTGAGTGAGTAACTCCTGAGGCTCCCTTAACTGCAGTGGGGTATAGGTATCTGATTTCCTTCAGTTTTAGATGTGCATAACTGGGTGAAATCCCACACCAGGTGTTCATTATTTGCCCTTGATGGACAACCACACAGGCAGCCCTGCAAGGGACTTCATGAGTGCTCCAGCTCCCTTTCAATGTGAGGTCCCCAGGGATTTTAGGAGAATGAAGGGCTACCACAGTGGCACGGAGAGTGTTCATACTGCTCTGATGGTGTCCTGCTCTTATGGTGACAACCCCAGCTAATGGAGGGTAAAGTCAGCTACCAGGGGATGTGATGGGCACTGCTATTTCAACACTTCCAGCCACAGGCAGGGGCCAGGGCAGATGAGTCAAGATACTGTCTTGTACATCTACACCAGCCCTGATAATCTTAAAAGATAAATGCCACGGGCACTTACAGAGGCAGGTAGACACAAAGGTTTGTTCACAAGATGAAGTGAGCAATCTCCAAGTTCAGCAAATAACTGCTGAAGAAGTAAACTCCAGTAAAAGCTAAATGGAAGTGAATTAATGAAGTTAATCTACTTTTCAGCTTGATTAACTTCCACCAAATAATCAGCAAATTCTTATAAGTTTTTGATAATAATGTTGAAAAGTACTCAGGGGTCCAGGACAAAGAAAACTCATGTGACATCCCTCATGGCAGCACTGCACGAGCACAACATTCATCACATTCTTGCTGCAATAATAGGCACTTCCAGGAATGGGACTTCTCTCTGCAAAGGGACTTCACCTGCATGCCTAAGCTACCAGTCTGGTGGGATAAATGTTGACAAGTCTAAAAATAGAAGAGTTTTCAAAAAAAACTCAAGAGGAAAGACAGAGAAAAGCAATTTAAAAACAGAGATATCAATGGACAAAGGAATGAGAAAAGGAGGGACGGAGGGAAAATCCAGCTGTTGAAAGAAGCTTTCATGTAGCCTGAAGTGCAGAGGGGGAGGGACTGAGCCTGATACAGGTAACAATGTGCACAAGATCAGAAACACACAACTACAGTGTTTGCACACTTGTTAGGGAGCTGGTCAGAGTGAGCAAAGGGAAAAAATTGTGGATATTGTACAGACAATGGTGGAGCAAAAGTAATGACCATGACAGGTAGATAGATGCATAGATAGACAGACAAACAGATAAGAAGAAAGAACAGTGACTGATCCATGAGCTGTTGAGGAAACAGAGAAACCAATGTAAACAGAAACAAGAAATGTTATCACCTAATTTTGGAAGAGATGATTGGGGAATTAGGGACTGCGAAATGGACTCGGTGTGCTCTGCCACATACTCTGAGCAGCAGCTTTACAAGTCGGAGAGTGCTCCGCAGTTTCAGCTGAAATAGACGCCCTTGAGAATAATATCTCATATTGAGAAGACCCGAAGTTCAGAGCTGCTATCTAGAAAATAGTTCTGCTAATAGTTACAAGCCCTAGGTATTCTTGGATGCAGCAGTTCACTTGTCATTGAACCAAGCAAGGTGACATTACCTCCATGTATTTTGTTGTCCCTCGAACTGGTTATAGAAAATCTCATTGCAGAAGATGACCTTGGACCAAGTGGGCATGAGCAGATTTGGTTTAAGTTAACAGAAAGATAACAAAAGTAAATTATAACAATATGCTAATGAGAAAAATTTCTCAAAGATGAACAAAATGTTGCTTGCTTGGGACAGGAGGCATTGCAGTTGTCTGCTGGCAGGGTAGGGTGGCCACAGTGACAGTAGCCCCAGCTCTGTGGGGAGCCCTGCCCAGTCTTGGCTGCTCCAGAACAATCTATATGGCCTTGGGACAGGCATCTGGGAATCTGTTAGAGCATTATCTTCTGGTTTTTGCAGCTTCTTGCAACCAACCAACAAAACTTCTTCAGAGCCACTCAATTCCTCCTGTTGATTTACCTTTCCAAATGAAATTATCTGTGGGAGCCTGACATTCAGCTTCCTGCTCAGGTTAAAAGGAGTAACAATTTATTCAGGTCTCAAAAAATAAGAGACTAGCTTGGCTCTGCAATTCAATAAGAATAATTATCTAGACTGCAGGGTCAGAGCCAGGATGACTAATGGAAATGTTCAGAGAAATGGAAATTACCCGCTGCAGATGGAAGCTAAACTCCGAGTTTAATATATTCCAGCTAAAGAGACCAGATAATCTCCATCCTCAGTGCTGAGGGAACTGGTCCATGAAATTGGCAGTCTGATAGTAAGGATTTCTGATCTATCAAATCAGAGACAGATACCGTAACACAGGAATCCAGAAGGAAGGTATGATCCAAGCTGTTTACACAACTCATTAATCCAACTTCATTGGTTTAAAACCCTATAAAACAAATTTTGAGTGAACAAATAATTGAAGACATGGCAGAAAATGAAGCTAAAATGTAGCATAGGCCAACCAAAGGTCAGTGAGGTGGCAAGATTACTGGCTCAGGATGCACAGACCTGAGGGATAACTGCGGCTTACTTGTTGCAAATCCAGGAGAGAACTTGTTGCTCGTCCTTGGACTCCTAAGCCTTGGTGGCAAGGCAGGAGGGTGGTGGTAGCACACACCTCGCTGCAGGGAGGCAGCCTGGCATTTCTGGACACTGCTGAGTAACTTTACTGTGTTGCAGGTATGTCACCTTGTAAAAACAAGCAGCGCTCTTACGCCAGTAACTCTGGAAAAAAACAGTATCCAAAAAATCCAAAGCAACTTGATCAGAAAGCCCATAGGTATCTTGAGCTAGTGGGTGACTGCCCAGAAATTGCTTCAAATTCTGTAAAGCCACCTATCTAAAAGGTAATTTCTGTTTTCGAAGAGCAAAGGCACTTGGACCCTGGACCTGCACTTGTAGCAAGCAGGCAACTGTAGAGTCTCAAGCTCACAGAGGAAGGGCTGGGCCCAGCTCTACAGTCAGGGACCTTTCTTTATTTGTGGTGCTCAGCAACTCAATTTCTAACAGCTTTGTTGATATACCCAGTCCTCATATTTGCCAGCATGAAAATTTGATGGATTTTGTATGCAAGCCTAGCATAAATTTTAGCAACTCTTTCCTTCTTTTCACTCTAAAGAGTGATTTTTCCTTTTTCTTTTCGAGGCTGCTGGCAGACAGCCTATAAGACAGTTTTAACATGGAAATTTTGCTTAACTTAGATTTGTAACTGCAGTGGGTTGACCTTGGCTGGATGCCAGGTCCCCACCAAGCTGCTCTATCACTCCTTTTCCCAGCTGGACAGGGGAAAGAAAGTAAGATGGAAAATGACTCACAGGTTGAGATAAGGCAGTTTACCAAAGCAAAAGAGAAAGTTTGCATGCACACAAGCGAAGAAAAAAGACCATGGTTTTACTCTCTACTTCCCATCAGTGAGCAATGCCCAGCCACCACCTGGGAAGAAGGGCTTCAGCACCCTTGGCATTGGCTCCAGAAGGAAAACACTGCACATAATGTCTCCCTTCCTCCTCCTCTCCTTAGCTTTTATATCTGAGTTGACATCACATGGTGTGGAATAACCCTTTGGTTAATTTGGGTCAGTTGTGTCCCCTCCAAGGATCCACCCTCAGCCTACTGACAGCATTAGCACCATCGCTGATGGGCTCGGCCTTGGCCAGCAGTGGGTCCATCCTGGAGCTGGGCATTGGCTCTGCCAGACATGGAGGAAGTTTCTGGCAGCTTCTCACAGAAGACACCTCTGTAGCCCCCCTGCTACCAAGACCTAGGTATTCAAACCCAATACAGGAGTTTTATAAATGCTTTTCCCAGGAGAACAATGTCACTGCGAGGCCATACAGACATCGACGCTGGGACATGGCAGCCAGGAGGGATGGGATCGAGGCAGGAGGGGAGATACTAACAAGCTTCACAGTCCCTGCAATGTGTCCACTGCCCAGACCCTCAGACCCCAAATCCCACCAGTGCTGCACAGAGTGACAGGAGGCATTTTCAGGGTATTTTCTTGCCATTGCCCAAGTCAGTCCCAGTCTGAGCAAAAAATTAACCGAGCCTTATAGCTACTCTCAAGAAAGCCTTGGCTGAAAATGGTATTTACAGACTGACATAGAGGTACAGAGAATATTGTCTGGTGCCAGCACCGCTGTGAGGCTGATCCGCACAAGTGTCCTACATCAAATTGCACGTTAGTGCTGGAGTTATGGCCCTTGCTCAACAGAGTGTAGATTAAAATGAGCTGTGCAATCTTCTGCTGCTACGTTAGTCAATTATCCCTGAGCTCCATGACTCAGTCTTTGCCCTGCCATAATGCCCCCATGGACAGCAGTACTGTGGCCAGTCGGTATGTAGAGGATTAAGGGTTTAGTCCTGCATTAATTCTAAGACAAGTTAGAATAAGATCAAGGAAAAAGAAGTAGAAAAAAGCTAGAAAATATTGCTGTGGTTGTTTTCCAATCTCCCTTTGTTCTGCACTGACCCACGAACTCAGGAAAAAAAAAAAACAACACGATGCAGACATTTGCAGCTCCATAAACACAAGATCTGGACAGCACTACTCAGAAGGAGGCTTTCAAAGGAATTGCTTTCCTGTATCTCCTCACTTCCTTCCCTTGCTCTGGACACAGCTTTTCTCAGACTTGCTGCCCCAATTCTTCAACACTTTTTTGTGCTTTTGCTACTTTAATTTAACAGCAGAGCCTCTGTTACACTGAAGTTCAAGGAGCTCAAAGGAGTACACAGGAGCTTTCCTGAACTGCTTGTCAAAGCTGATTGTCAAGGTGCCTGTGTTATAAAAACAGTTCTATTAACTTTTGACTTATAAAAATTGACTCCCAGCTCCATGCCTGGCCAGGTCCAGCATCCCAGGGACTAGCAAGGCCAGCATTTACTTCCCTTGCAGCTACAAGAGCAGCTATGGCTTGAGCTGGGACTTGGATGCTCCACAGCTGCCAGCTGTGCCTGGAGCTGTAGGAGGAGGTAGCTCTGGCTGCCACAGGAATGACCAGTGTGTCCCATGGGAAAAAGGAGCAAGCTCCTAGGGAGGACTCAAGGAACTGAAACCAAGTGCAGGTCGTTCTGGTTGGGTATTTCATGCCTAAAGCATTTTGATCAATCCAGGATATCCTCTTAGACTGTACTGGGGGGGAGTTGTTTGGGTTGTTTGTTTGTTTGTTTTTAAATACAGGAAGAAAAGAAATCCCTAAACATTTGGAGCAGATTGAGATCTTTCCTACTAACATATTTTCTTTTACTATGGGGACGTGTATAGAAACAGGCATTTTCTGATCCGTGGTTCTAAATAAATGTTCCAAAATCTTTTTCTGATGAAAAATATCCCAGTTCTAAATTAAAATTAATTATTTTCTGACCCAGAAGTGATTCTTTTTTCCATTAGGATCATGGTCCATGGAGAAACTTCAATCTTTTTTTTGCCTTGCATAAGCATGATGTGCAGTCTGAGGGACATGCTGTATCCAAACCCCTTTGCCTAAGGTGCTCTGCACAGAGCCATAGAGCTCCCTGAGATGCCCCCCTGAAATACTCCGTGCCCTTAATCTGGTTCAATCTGAAACACAAACAATGTCAAAAATCTTGAATCTGTAGAAATCTGGAAATTTGGAAACCCACCAGGGGAGTTTGGAGGCTTCTATCCCTTGTGAGCAGGCTGAGAAAGGAGGGCTGCTGTGCCCCACAGCAGATTCCCACAGTGTATGAGGTGGAAAACCAAACCCCAGAATAGGTTTTGGGGGAGTTGTGCCCACCATCACCTCCTCATACCAGGACTCAGGGCATCACATTTCCTTTGGGATAATAATCACCAATTAGCCATGACAGAGCTTTCCCTAACATGCTGGATGCTCCCACCAAGATTTCTGAATTGATGTAGGAGTGAGTATGGCTGAGGCAGGTGCTCTCAGTACTGGGTCTCCTGTGCAAGTTCATTAGAGCATCCTCCATAATGCAATTTTATTTATACTTTTACACAGGGAAATCAGTGATTTTCTTAATTCAGCAGATATGTGCACACAGAAAAATACCTAACCAACATTTAACCTACTCACAGTACCAGCAGACAGTGACTGTACATTTGAAGGTAAGTTACGATCTACTTGGCTGTAGTGCTATCAAAATCTAACTACATACACATTTATTTTAGCTTCATATGAATTTTCATGTAAATACGGATTTAAAGACCTTTTGTATGAGTGTATACACACACACACATGCACATATATTTATCTATACATAGGTACAACGCATGATACCTGTAGTTTTAGGCACAGTCACACCCTTAGAAAGGGCTGTATTTTGTCTTGTATTCTACCATGTAGAGTGGTCATGGTGAGTCATAGACATCTAAACACGTGAACACACTTGTGTTTTACCTGACCTCATTAGGTATCTATTCTGGATATGATTTTCCAAAGGACAGTGATAAGTTAAATACAGTATCTCCATTACACTGTTAAACATAAACGCAGGCCTTTGAATTAAACCAAAGTGAGAAGAAGAGCATGGAAAACCAGATGAAACTCAATGAGTGTAAATAGTCAATTCACTCAATGAGTGAAAAATAGCCCAAAATCTGGCATTTTGAGCAGGTATGTCTGCTTTGGCAGACTCTGACTTCCCTAGAGTGACGATGACCAGCCCCCTCCAAACAGTGTCCTCAACACTCAACTGACCAAGGGGGCAATGTCATCCCTCGAACATGCAGTCCTGATGGAAACCACCTACAAACCGCCTTTACCTTCTCTCCCTGGCTGGCACTCCTCCCCCGAGCAGTGCCGTGCAGCGAGCCGACTCGCAGGTGCGGCTCCGTGGCTCCCGCAGCCAGGCGCCCAAAGGCACAGCTGTGCAGATGTTTGACGCGCCCAGGGTGAGCCGGGCTCTCAGCCTCGACGGTGATGTTAGAATACTTGTCTGTCATCTGAAAGTGCCTCTTCTCCTGCGAAGGGGCAGCAGCACGTGCTGCGCGTTCAGAGACCAGCACACAGTCTTTGGGCACTTCTCTTCCATTCCTGGATGACATCCGAGCGGCAGGAAAACAATTTAGTGACTAGGAGAGCGGCTCACAGGAGGAGGAAGAGGAGGAGGAGGTCATTAAAGTTGTATGATTTCTTTAAGCTCTTATGAGTCTGATGCAAGATTCTCCCACATATTTGTCACCTCTTTGACCTCAAAGCAGTAAGTTTATAATGTACTTAGTGCTGGAAGCACTGAGAGTGCACCAATGTATGGCAGCTTTTTGCACACTGTGATGTGTCCTGAAGAAACCTCCAGGATGGGTTTTCCAGATAAATTAAAATAAAAATATTTTTTGGCTTTTAACCCCTTATTCTCTTTGCATTTGCTAAACAGCTCAGGGAGCAATTTTGGCCATAAGCATGCTGTGTTTTGAGGCGCCCTTGCTGTTCTAGGTCTGCCAGATAGTTGACAGCAAAAAATGCCAAGCAGTTTGGAGTGAGGCAGCATGGGGCTATTTTAGGTTGCATGATCCTGTTTCAGACCAGTGGCAATTTGTTTCACCTTCCATAGGGATTCCAACAGTGGGTGGAAGTCTAGATCAATAAATTATCAGAAGTTTTTAGATATTGTCATTTCTTTTTTGTTCTCAAGCCTGCAAACATACACAATCTCATTTAGCTGAGTGCAGAGAAATCCCTCTGGCTTCAGTGAAACTAATGACAATGCCAGATAGTTGACAGTCATGATAGGCAGTGCATCAGAGCGGGTTTAGCCTCTCTTTGTGAGGAAAGGTGGAAAGAAACAATATAAATGAAACCCAAACAATGACAACACTGATAATCAACAGAGGGATTTCGTACTCAGAAACTCAGGTTTGGGTCTCTATGAAGAGAAATGACCTCATCTATTAAAAGCACAGCTGGAAAACAGTTGGTTTCCAAGATGATGAACTAGTAATAAATGATTTCAGGTGGGAAGGGTCTTCTGTAGCTGATCGGAGACACATGTTCCAGAAGAAAATATGGATATAATGAACAAAGAGAGGAGCAGAATAAAACACAGGGAAGATGCACTGGGAAAGCCATTAAATACCACAACAGGGATTTTAAAGCTCTTTAAAATTGTCAGCTGACCTCATGCAGCAGAAAGGAAAAAATGTAAGCTGTAAAGGAAAAGAGAAACTCAAACGGGGAGCAGGAATGTTTCTGTAAGCCCAGCAAAGGCAGCTTTGGTGAGTTTGGGCAGAAAATGGATCTGCTTTCATTCATTGTCTCTCCCAAAAGCAACTTCAAGATTGAGCAGCCCTTCCAGAAATTTCTGTGCACATGGGCTGTTACACATCCTCCTCAGGATCCAGGCTCTGAGGGAAAAGGCAGACAAAGCCCCGCAGCCCCTCTGCCGTGACCTGGGACCTGCAGACAGACCCATCATCTTCTCAGTCTTCCCACAGCCCCGAGGAGGAAGAGAACAAGTGGAAGGCCACGTTCCTCCAAGGACTGGTGACATTGTCATGGGGCTAGCACAAGAAGCACAGTCAGGCTCCAAAAGCCTTTGCTCCAACTTCCCCATCATCCTCACTCAGCTCGTGAGTCCCTCCACTGTGAGCTCAGCAGCACGGCTCATGTGGAATGTGCTCTTCTGTTCCTTCAAACCTATATTGATAAGAAATGAGAGGAGGAGGCTGGACAGTGTAACTATGGAAAAACAATGTTCAAAAAAGCCCATCAGCAGTGTTAATGAGATTGGTTTCTTTGCTGTGTTTGTGTAACTAGTGAGGACAGGGAATAGTATGAACCTTGTCTGTTCATCAAAGCCTAAGGGCCAGAGAAGGAAGAAACATCAAATGTGTTTTTGGAGAGCCTCTCCAGGCCTGCAGGTTCTCCGGTCATAACTGGGGATGCTGGCCCAGCCATGGTGTCTTGTGCCTGAGACCTTAATTCAGCCACCCGCAAAGTACAGCCTTGTTCTCTTACCCAAATACAAGCTCCAGGCCTGAGGGTCATGTTTTGTGAAAAGAAGTAGGAGAGTGGTGTCCTGGCTTGTGTGGATACAGGTACAAATTTGGAATAGAATCTCAGGCCAGCTCAATTCAGATAGTACTCTACTCTTCTCCCAGGTAAGGGTGTTTTTTTTTATTAAAATGCTGGCATTAGCAACAGGTAAAACAAGGAGTTCAGCTGGTGACCCTGCTGGGTTGGTTAGCCACTGTGCTAGCATTCACACCAGTGCTAAGCCCCAGGGCATCTCCTGGACTGAAAGAGCTGCCAATTACAAAAACTCCTGTGCTCCTTCTGTTTTCTGTCAGAGCAGGTCTGAGCACCCATTGCAAGCATGTTGAAAGTGTATGCCTCTGCTGCAGGCTGGGGAACACCCACTGAACTCTCCAGCCTCAACACACAGGCATTGGAAGACAGAGCTTTCCTTGCCCCAAACTGCCAGACTTTAACCATGGAACCATCAGTATGACCCTGCTGGCTGTCCCTGCAGGAGCTGAGGAAACAGGTTCACAAGGAAGCACTCTCAAAGCCACCTACCCTTCTGCTCTTTGCAGCTACAAGAGGACAGCAGCATTATAGGTGTATTTTATATACATATGCATATTGTTATCAGTAGGGTGCTGATGACATCAAGGATGGGGAGTTTTGCTGCATGGACAGGAGCCAGGCAGTCCCTGGGGACAGGAGTTGCCCCTCTCCTTCCTTTATCTAGCTACTGTTTACAAAGACAGACAAAGATCAGTCTCACAGGCTGAAAGAGGAGCATGAGGACCAGCAAATGTAAGGACCTGGCAAATATGGACAGTTTGGGAAAGAGCTGGTCATCTTCCACAAAATCACAGAGAACACTCCTTTCTTTGCTTCAGTCTTGTTTCTCTTAGTGAACTTCAGGAGCATCCAGGTTGCCCTTTTGTCCCGTGTTCACTGTGGCTGGCCAGCAGCTGTTTTGGTAGCAAGGAGCAGAACAAGCTGCGTGTTCTCCTCCACACCCTTGTGCAGGCCTGCTGGGATCTGCGTGGCTGAGGCATTTCCTTCCAGGGCTCAGTGGGGAGGTTACTAAGCCATTTGGGCTGAGAGGCACGAGGGCAGGGCAGGACAGGCCTGGCCAGACTTGCCCTCTTCCTTTTGCACTGCACTCACAGAGGACTGTAAGAGAAAGGAAGAGGTTTCTGAAATCAAAACTGAAAGAAAACACCACCCTGAACCTACCAATATTATTTTTTATGACCTCTAACACTGCTGTAGCCTTCTGCACCTCTAAATTAACACTTGCAAATCATGTGGAGATGCTCACAGGTGATTGGTTTGTTTTTCGGTTTCCACTAATTTAATTTTGTTGCTAAATATGTGGCATACCACTTTATTTTTGACCAAAACACATAGCTGCAAAGGAGAGAATTTTTCACCAGAAGGGAGGAAGTGCCTTGTACCAGGCTGCAGTAGAACTTCACCCATCCCCTGCCACCCTGCGAAGGTCACAGGTGGCTGAGCAGGCGTGGGGTCGGGGTTGCCTCCACAGTGGGGAGGAAGCACCTCATGCCCCAGCTTTGTCTGCCACCAGCCTCTTTGGCGAGGGAGGGTTTTTTCCTTTGCTTGGATTCATGCCGAAGAAAGAAAAGATTTCTCTCAGCAGAGCCCAGGAGCTACGGAGGATTTGAGGACAGGCAGCTCTGCCTCACTGAGGACCAGCAGTCTCTGTTACAGCACTTGATTTTATACTGTTTTTAAAATGTTTGCAATGTTTTAGGCATTTGTCTGTCTTTCCTTAACCAGAATATAAAAGTGTGTAAATAGGAAAGGAGAGGTCCATCAAAGGCCTTTTACAACTGATGTCAAAGGAGCAGCTGTGTGGGCTAATGTGAATTGGTGTACGGGGAGGTGCTTGTTTTTACCATGGTTTGTTTTTTTTGTTGGTTTCGGGTTTTTGGTGGTTTAGATTTTTATTTTTTTTTAATGTCTAATACATTTGTTGCTGAAGGTTTATTTTTAGCTAGAAGAGAACTCATTGTTATGCCATGGCAACCAGAATTGGGAGGTAAGCTAGAGCAAAGTGGTCTGACTAAAATATATCTGAAAGCATCCAAATTGATTAAATATCCTAAAAATAAAGATGGTAGCTGTTAGGATAACACAAATGCTGATGTTTGTGATTTAGAAACACAAACAATTTCTGTTTTGGCTTTTTTTTTTTTTCTCCTAGTTTCTGGCTATAAAGGAGGCTTGGAAAATCATTACTGATAGTCATAAATGACTAATACTGCCAAAGGATTTGCAAAATGGGTGGGATGTTCTGCTGGAGATGTGAGGAAATTAGTCTTTCTCTTCTGAGATGCAATAAAACCCTCCTGCAACCCGTGCTTGAGGATCCAGCTACAGTGCTGTGCCGATCGGCTGGTAGGAGACAAAGGACATTGTGGGTAGGTTTTTCCCCTTCCTCACCTCAGGATTTTTCCCCTTCCAAACCCTCAGGGGCTTGTTTAATGTGTGCAGAGCCAAGTCCTGGCTGCAGAGATCCTGGTGCTTATTGGGATGTTGGGGCTTGTTTAATGTGTGCAGAGCCAAGTCCTGGCTGCAGAGATCCTGGTGCTTATTGGGATGTTGGGGGTCATCCCTCACACGTATCAGGCAGCTCTGGGTCCAGATGCCCATTGTGCCTTGTGGTTTTCCAGTAGTGTCAAAGAGGAGAAGAGCTGCACAGAGCCTGACCAGAGCCACAAACAGCCCAATCCCTGGCAGCCACCTTGGGATGCTGAGAAGATGGGAGTGGGCAGTGGTCCCCAAATATCCTCCTGGTGACTGGCTATTTTAGGCATCTCTGGACCGTGGATGTGTCATTGAGTTCACATGTCAGCATGTGAAGGCATTGTCCTTTTGAGCTGAGAAAGATGGAGGGCCTTGAAGACCTGGCCATCTCAGGTGATCCTCAGCTGGTGTCTGCTGGGTGGGCCCCTCCATGCCAATAGATCTTAGGGGGAACCCCAGCAGTGCAGGTGCTGCACCATGGAAACAAACCAAGTGGGGCAGAGTCAGAACCAAAATGAGGGGTCCTGAGCCCAGGGACTGGGTCTTTCATCCAAGAGAGGTGGCTTCCAGAGAGGGGAAGATACCAACACAGCCCTGTCAGCATCTCCTCTGCTTTTGTCTCTCTCGGAGGCTCTTCCCCAACACTGTTGGGAGGGAAATGGTTTCCATGAGCATTCCTTTAGGCTATGGGTCTGACCTAAATCGATAAGGCCCATTTTAGACAGGGGAACAGAAGCAATGGAGCACACAGGTCCTACAGATGGGCAGATCGTGCTCCTATTGCCATACACAGATCCTGACTTGGTGAGGGATGAAGTTCCCTTACCCTGGTCATAAGCTCTGGGCTGTTCTGAGGCAGTCAGACTTGGCAAACTCCAAACAGGCGTTATTAATTATCAGGTGCTTTGGACTGGAGGTTTTGCTATGAAGCCACTTCACTCTAAGCTGTGGTAGACCCATTCACTCTGAAGTGCCAAGTCACTCAGGCAGGAAGGAACATCAGATCTCAGATCCAACTTAAGGCTCAGGACAAGGTCAGCATTGGCTTCAGACCATGTTACTTTGTCCTGTTGGATGCTGGAAGCCTCCATATACAGACACCGCACAACTTATCAGGGCTGCCTGTCCCTTCAATCATCTCTGTATAACATTTTTGTTTCCTACACCTAGTCAGTCCCAACTCCAGCTTCTTTCATCCAAAACATTCTCCAGTGTCAAGTGCTTTTAAACTCCTCCTCTTTATACCCTCTTTCAATGAGTTAATTAAGCTCTGAAAGTCCTCCTTTCTTGCTGGCCATGGTCCTAGAAAAAGAAACCAAAATTACAGTAGAGGTTCTGGAATTAAGACTTCTTTCCCAGTACCTCATAATTTAGTACTGCATAATTTTTGCCACTCAGATGCTACTTGTTTAAAGCAAAACCACTTGGGGGATATTGCCATGGTCCAAAAAACACTTTAGACCATACTGGTTTTCTTCTACTTGTAAACTGTCTGGTCAGTTATGAAATTTTGACAAACAATGTCAATATCTGTGAATAATTTGCTATTTTAAAAGAGCATTTGATGTATTGTAGTACGTTTTATATTATATGCCCAGCAGAATTATTATATTTTGATTTGTGAAAATAATTTACCCTTAGTTCTAGTTAACACAGAATCAGTAAGATCTGTGGGTTTTAAAACTTTAAAATATATACCCAAAATTATATATGAATCTTTTTCAAAAGTTGCTCCATAATTAGACTCCTCTTGACCTGTTCTCTACGGATTTTTTTTTTTTCACCTTTTATGTACAGTGGTTGGATTGACCCTCTGTTCTGGTATCTATTTAGAGTTGTTTGATACCATGGGAAATACTCTTAATGAATACATTAGTAATTATGCACACACTTAGAAAATCAAGCCTGAGCACAAAGGTGAACACCAAGTCTGAGACAACAAAGTTTTCTACATGAATGTTTCAGCAGGCTGGCATAATTTTCTCCCTTCGCAAAGGCTGCAGGGATGTGAAGCATTTTAGAAAAGAAAACCATCTTTGGTCCAAAGAGGCTACAAAGAAAGGCCTTGATCTTGCAAGTGGCTTTGAGCAGATTTCTGAACTCATGTGCATCCCATCATGGCAGCATGAACAAAGGGCCCAGTCACAGCTCTGGGCCTCAAAATTTTCCTTTTCTGAGGGCTGCATACCTAGATGTGAATCTTCACATATATTCAAGGGGAGTCATGCTCTTTCTTGTTCCAGGTGGGTGTCCTTTCACCTCTGGTAGCCCTGGACACTCTGGTGTCCACACATTGCTCATTACAGTCCATGAAACTCTAGCAGCCACTGCAGGGGACAGTAGTGGTTCTCCCTGGCCCAGGCTTCCTCTTCTCACCCTGGCCCAGACTTAGCCATGTCCCTGCCCCAATCCCCAACCAGCTGATGGGGAGTTTTCTGCCAGTTCATCTCCCTGAAGAGGTACAAGGGCATTAGTGGGAGGTGGATGGAACAGTGGGAATGGCTTTTTGTGGGTGGTGGTCATTACCTGAGAGTTGATATGTGGTACCCCACACTTCTGTCTCACCCAGGATAGGAACCATAGCATGCACTGGAGCCAGGCTGGATGTCTATGTGCTGAGGGCATAGATGTGATTTCAGAAGGTAAATATGGACCCAGATAAAAATAGCCTGAGCTTAGGATGAGATATTATCTTCATGGTTTTGCTGTCTGAAGTCTCTAAGATGTTTTCCTCAGGGCTGTGAAAAAACAGGATGTTTTTTCAGAGTGGCAAAACCAGGAAGGGAAGCATCTGTGGGGTCTCCTTACCTCAGAGCCACTGCCAGGTGGACCCAGGTCAGCATCCACAACAGGGCAGACATCAAAACCCAGGGATTTCAGCATCCCCATCCTACCAAGGTGTCTACCCTGTATTTCCTTCTACTATACATCCCCTCCTTTCCTTGGGATGAGGGTCTGGCACGGTCATGGGGGCACAACTCGTCCCTCACCCAGGGCCTGCTGATGTGGCTGGTTTTGTTCCCTGTTTGTAAAGCTTTCACCAACACCTGGATTCTCAGGCACTGTGATAATGAAAATAAGATGAAATAGAATTTGGTTCATTTGGTGAAACTAAAATTGATTTTTAATTTTTAATAGGTTGACTCACCACTCGTGGGCATTGCAGACAGTAGTTAAAAACTACTTTGCACTGGAGTCAGAAAGTCAGAACTAATTAAAGAATATGTCCATGAAAGCACAGCTAATAGACTGAAGGGAAGACCTTAATTAGAAATTTGGGAGGTAGTAACCCTCCTGCTAATAATGCTTAAATGACATTTGGGAGCCATGCAAAATAAGTAAACAGCTTCTCTCTGCATAACTACAGTTGAAGACAGGAGACGAGAAGAACAATGTAAATAGGGTCTGGATGCTGCCACTCCAGAGCTGAAACAACCTCCTCCTCGAAGCAGGCTTCAGGCTCGCTCTCCACCTAGTAACAAACAGCACTGCAGCACTTAAAAAAGTCTGTGGAGTAAGGCAGCAAGGTGACTCCAAGGACTGCAAGGCATGAGCAATAGTACGCAGAAGCTAGAACACCTCAGCCTACACAGTATGACTTACCTCCGCTCCTAAAGCAAAGCTCCAGGCGTATCCTCGGTTATCTGGCAGGCACAGCCAGCCAGGGCTCAGGAGAAATGTAACTGAAGCAAGATAAATATTTCAGGCATGTCAATGGTGATGCAGTGATTTGGTAATGACCCATGCTGAAAAAATAACTAGGCTAGGAAAATAAAATGTTTTACAACATTTCATTTCTATTCAGAAGAAAAATAAAATAAGAATCTGATTGTAAATTTCCCCTCAACACAAGCCTGAAACTCTCCATATTAGCAAACCTGGACAGTGCTGTAAATCAAAAGGCATGCTTTCATTTAACCTGCTGTGACAGAGCCCAGTGCAATCTGCTCTGGAAAACCATCCCAAGCTCCATCCATCCCCCTACTCCAGCCAGTTCCTGCGGCAGCGGGACTGGGGCTGGCACAGCTGGGGGGAGCCCCAAGGGTCTGCAGGCTGACCTGAGACCAGCCTCACCTCCATCAGCACCACCTCCCCTGGCTCCTGGAGCCAGGGTTGGGAGCGTGGGTGCGAGCGTGCTGCAGGAGTTGTCTTTCGACGAGAGGTGTCTCAGAGCTGAGATATTAAAAATAACAATCGACGTGTTCAGGCACGATCACTCTCATACAAAAGAAGTGCCGTGAATTTCACCATACCTTCTGTGTTGTGGCTGCCAGTACAGAAATCTACCTAAATTATCACGTTGTTTGGGGGAAAAAAAAATCATACAGATTTAAAGTGTGATAAAATAATACAAAAGAAATGCTTCCACTAACTTTTAGCACATTACCAGAGGTCTGAGAGCTGTCCCCTTTCTCTTCTAATCCACAAAACAAGAGTAGTTTGAAGTCTGAGGTGTTTCATGATCCCTGGATGTTGTGAGCTACATAAGCCAAAAATATGAAAATATTAAATTATCTGTTTGCTGATGCCTGACAGTCTCATAGCACCCTTTCCTAGGCACTCCATGTAAAAAAGCATAAATATACCTCACCAGAAATATTTAAAAAAGGAAAATTTTATCAAGGTCACAGTTCTCACATTTTTCTGATTTTCATTAGCAAGCCAATTTTATTTAAATTTTGGTGAACTTTCAACTAGTCATTTAAAAAATACTAAATATGGGTAATTACATGGGAGCGCACACTAACAGCAGGCTTATCAGAAGTCTCAGCCAGGACCTTCCTTCGGTGCTCTGCATGTTCAGCAACTATTTCTTCCACCCCCACAAAGCAGCCACCATGGCGGGGGGAAGATGAGAGCCTAGTCACAGTCTGGAAGCTGCATCTGAAGCATTTAGGGTGTTCAACCTCTTTCACATCCAGTCCTTATTTGTGGAGTCTTGTCTTGGGGGCTGACAGGAGACTGGGTTGTGTTTAAGTCATTTTTCTCATGAAACCCTTTGGTACACATTTTGATGTCCCTATCTTTAAAGATTTTAGAAAAGTCACTCATAGCACAAGCTAATACTGGCCTTGAACAGCCATCAAAAGCCTGCAAGCTGTGATATTAAAATAACTTTGTATCTCCTTCCACTTTTTGTAGTGGAGGGCTTCTTGTCACCCTTCATCTTTTAAAGAATGGGAGTAGAGCAGTACCTGCTGCACCCCATTTCTCGAAGAGTGAATGGTCAAAATTTGGCCTTAATCACAGGTAGGAGAGACTATTTTGATCTTCTTCTTGATACAATATATTTTCAATCTGCATTGTTGTAAAATAAAAGGCTGTTAATTTCTGTTAAAACAAGGTTGTTGTGCCCAAGCGTCCCGCAGCAAAAATACGATAGACATCAACGGGGAAGCTGGCACCTCACCACCAAGAAAAGCTGAGGATAATCTGTGTGTGTGCCCCTGCTTCGCTTCACAAAGGCCTTCAAGAGAAGAAATGAAAGGCAACGTAGCAGGCTGGTATTAAGCAGCCTCAGCCATTCAGATACTTAGCTGAATTATCAACTTTGAAAAGAATTCAAACCAGACCGTTGATGGTAATTATCAACTGCACTTTGTGGGTTTTCAGTCTAATGAATACACAAATGAAAAATCAATGGAGGAGGCTTCCAAAAATGAACATAGCAACAATCTTGATCTTAGAATTGGCTCAAAGACAGCTCCTCCCAAATCAGCTCTAAGGCTGTGCTCTTACTGTACATTTCTGTTATTTCATTGCAGGGCTGTCCCTCTGAGAAACTCATTGGTCCTTTTATTCATAAAATAAATGCAAGTTTAATTTTCAAATTAAAAAAGCATTAAAATAATCACATCTCCAAATCCCCAGTTAAAAATGATAAGAGATCAAATCTGTCAAAGGCTGTAAATGATTCCTCGTCTTCTGAGGGTCAATTGAAAAAATTGCTCAGAATGAAGCAGCCACACTGAATAAAACTTTAAATAAAGAGGATTAAGCTCTTCAAACCACCAAACTTGGCTGAACTTGCAATTCAACATTATAAATTGCCAACTTCATCTCTTTTTAGCTGGAAATACAATATACATTTGTCTTTGTTACAAAGAGGTTCTGCAGCTCTGAGATGAATACACTATAGGACTGACAAGGGCTAATCATGCCCAAAGGCTGGGGGAAGGCACGAATCCCATCCCTCTGGGGTCATTTTGCAGGCTCTATTACCTCTGCATGGCACAGTCAGGCAGACTTCTGCTACGTACCTGGTATTGATTCTGAATTATGTCTTGTCTGGAAAAAGATCTTGGCAGGGAAAAATTCTGTTTCAGCCAGACTTAATTATCTGTGAATTCTGAGGAACACTCGCTGCTTGAGAGAAAACTTGAGAAAAATTTGTGCAACCACCAGTCAGAAAACCACTCAGGATGGGGAGGCAGTCCCAGCAGTCAGGACAGGATTCTGAGGTGCGAGATGACTTAGATTTCCTTCTTTCATTTATCTTCTGACCAAGGTAAGAACCTTGGTCTATCCGCATCCTCCTCCTATTTCCAGCACACTGCTGAATAGAACATTCCATCACCCCATGGAATGCTAGTGTGTGCAAGACCAACCCTTTGCCCAGATGAAAAGAAAGCATTTAAAAAACATTTAGGGGTTGAATATAATATTTATGTTGATTCAGGAAGTCTTTTATATTTGTCCAGAATTCAGAAATAGTTTGATTTGGGATGGATCCAAAATGAAATGCTGCATTTTGTGTAATCACAATATTGTAAAAGCAGTGATTCCCACAGCTTCTTCCTACTGACAGCAATTGAAGCTGATGTCACATGGCACATTTTGTGCTGCTGCTGCCTTCATTGATTAAATTTTTCTTCAACCAAGTAGTTGCATCCATATGCAAGTAAGAGAAAAACTTGGCATGATCGTTTAAGGAACTTCGGGTCAAGACATAATTTGGCTGCCAATAGCTCAGAGGCAAACACATCTGCTATTATCCACTTAGCAGCAGTTCTTCTGTATCAGCTTTCCAGCCATAGGAAAAAAAATTGGTAATTAGGAGGTCTTGGGACAGAGAGAAGTGGTTGGATACAGACTCAAACAGGCATTCTTAAAAATACTTGCTCTTAATTTCCAGTATGTAATACCTGCTTTCGACACACTCAAAAGTGAGTGAAGAGCAGAAGCAGCAAACTTCTCACAGCTCCCCCACGGATGTAAAGCAGCTCTGTTTGGACAATTATAGTTTCTTCCTCATAATTTTAAACCTGTCTCAAGCTCCTACTTCTAAATTTGTGTAATGTTATTGCCACAGAAACATCTTGTACGGTTGGTTAATTACTGCAGCCAACAGAGGACTTCTTGTGCATTTCGTTGTGTTCTGTCTCCTCTGGTGCTCGCTGGGTTTTTTTCTCGAGCCGTGCCTTCATCAGCACTGAGACATGTTGAGGAAGCCAAGCTCACTATTTCCCTGGCTGCAGGCCACAAGAGCCTGGGGATGCTGCCCCCGCATGTGGTATGATGTCCAGATGACTGTGGTAAGACCATAGGGACTGGTTTTCTGCCTCTCTGCCTGTCAGGGGTGATAATTGGCACCGGTGGCTTTCATCTCTGAGGGCTGGACCACTTTTTCAAGACATCATTAAAAACTGGAAAATCTAGGCGCATTTTAGGAAGACCAAAGACAAAGGAAAGCAAAATTTCTACAGTGCCTATTTCATTTTGACTTCACTGCTCTGAGTAGTTTGCATCTTTGAAGAGACAAGCCTGCTGAAGGAGATGCACCCTCTCCATGTGGGAGGTAGCTTGTCGGATGCTTGCATTACTCTTGGCCCTCACCTGGAGCAGGCAGCTCAGACCAGCCAAATGAGAAGCACATGAAAGCTGGTGAGCCCACATCGGTGCCTCCCCAACTGGGAGAGTTTCTCAATTCCCAGTTCTATGAAGTGGAACAGTTAAGTATAGCTTATCCAGATAAAAGAACTTTCCTTCTGAGAACATGAATTAACAAGCAAGTTATAACTGGTGCCTGATTTTAAGCCTGTGTCTCTAGCATATCATTAGCTGGGTTTCTCCTTCTTTTGGGTTTTTAAAGTCATGAAACCCACCACCCTGGTGAGATCTATGTGCCAATCCCAGCTGGAAAGTGTTAAGCCCCCACAGCACCCACCTGTGTCCCAGCATTCAAGCCTCTTTTCAAGCAAAATGGAGAGACAAAACCCACAGAAATGCAGCCTTCATCTGTGGGAAAAAATGGGCGGAGTGATATTACAAAAAATATAAAAGTTCTGCATTATAATAAACCCTTGTTCTTGGAGACACATATAAAAGAAATTTCATAGTTTCTTGCTCTGATAAGTGGAGTTGCAGTAGTTAAAGCTTGTTAGACTCGGGAAGTTTCAGAGCAGTTGAAGGATGAGATCACTGTTCTTCCAACAGCTGTGTTTGGGCACGACAAGGTAAGAAGGTGTAACTATTTCCTGCCCTTGGTCAGCTTCCCTGAGCCCACTGACCCCTCCATGGTGGTACAAGCACCAGAGCCAGAGCAGCCTGGTTCTTCACTGTTGACAGTGAAGAAAATGTGGTTTTCTCTGTATCCAGCTACATGTAAAGTGTAGTAAAAAGTCTTATGGAGAGAAGTAGTAGTTAAGGTCATTTTAGACCTAATATTTCTCCAGCAGTTGTACAACATACTTTGAAACTGATCTTGATCCTTGCTTCTGTCACAAACATACACAGAGTAGCTCTAGAGATGCAAAACTCCACCACACAAGCCTTTGTCTACGTCTCATATATCACTGCCAAGAACGCACAGTTTAAAAGTAAAGGGAACAAATCTTTGGACAAAAGAAAAATACCAGTTAAAGGGACCTCTTACAGGGTCACCACAGGGCAATTTGTCTTCTCATGTCTGGTCACCAAAGCAAGATGAGGTCATCCCCCTCTCTGGCATCTTAGGAGGAGCCAACGCAACTAACTTTGGGGAGAAGACAACTAAGTCCAGAGGTAACTTGAATGTGCAACAAGAGTGACATTGCAAAATCCATTGTAAAGCCTGGAGCTGATCCTAGGTGTTCCCAGGCTGCCTTTAGTGCCTTTATTGTGGAATCAATACAGATGAATGAGGTCTTAGATTAGCTTTATTTGAAATAATATTTGAGTATCATAAAGCAGAATGGTGCAGAGGTTATTGCAGCAGCACTAGTACGTAATGACTTTGAATAGACCTATACAACTGTACAGAAATTTCACTTGAAAGAATTCACTCCTTGAGAGATTGGTTTTTGACAAAATGTAGCTGTGGCATGAGTGTTTATAGCTGCTATCTCCATCTCCTAAAATAAGCTGATAAATTAACATCCCACCCCAAATTCTGTGTGGCTGAACCATAGCCTGGGAAGGTTATGTTGAACACCAAGGTGGGCAGTGCTGAGCATCCAGATCAGCCCCAGCCAAGGTGAGCAGAAGGAAGGGTTGCAGCCATCTGCCACACAGTTGGTTGACCCGCCTGGGATTAATCTGTTCTCGAGAGGACACACAAGGAAAAGGTGTCAGTGTCCTCCAGCCTACCACCACTAATTAACTGGCATTGTTGCTGGTATTAATTGACACTCTTGCTGCTGCAGGAGAGAAGCCAGAAACCAAGCAGGGGTGTCTGTCTCCTCTTTCTGAAAGTGAGCTTCTTGCAACACAGGCTGAGATGTGTTAACCAAAAAGTGAGAAGAAGCTGTGCCCAGCCACTGCCCAGATGGCACCTGCTGTATGGCAGCATGGAGGCTGCCAGTCCCACAGGGTATGCCAATCTCAAGGAGGACGCGAGTCACACAGAGCAGGTTTGGGAAAGCCTTGCCCTCTGGCCACCAAAGCAAGGTGTCACAGTGCCACAGCAGGAGTGCAACAGATGTGTAGAACAGTCAAAAAGTTGGTACCTTTTGCAGACAGCTGTTATTTCAAAGCCATGTAAAATGAAGGTTTTATGGTCAGATCCAGGTTTTATAAAGTCAGATCCACCTGACTTTAAGCCACTGTTAAACGTCGCTGCTGTAGCTGCCTGTCCATCCAAGAACCCTATTTTGTACAAATCAGAGGTTAGCTTTGGGACATGTTTACTCTGGCCCAACTTGCCCAATTTTTCAAGAACATCTGAGTAAAAAAAATAATTGCTTTACTACTTATTAACTCCAAAAGTGATGATGATACTAAGGAAGCCTGGGACATAAAACAGGACAGTGCCCCTCTTAGGACACTGTGATGGCTGATGTTACACTCCCCAAAACAATCAAACAACTTTCTATGCCAGAAGATATTAGAGATTGGTGACATTGACCAATGTTTGTCCTGCAGATGTGAGCATCTATCTGTGCATGCTCCTGCATCTTCCTTGGCTTAGGTGAGCTGGGTTGGTGCAACCAGCTGGAGCCAGGCAACCACAGAGCTCTCCTGAAGTTCCTGAAGATGTACTTGTGCCACCCTCTTTGCCCACAGAAGTGTGAGGGGGAGGTGGTAACTTTGCTTGAGGAATTCATGGCATTTAGCTGGAGTCAGCATGGTTTTCCATCAGCTGATCAGTTTGTGAAGCGAATGCTTGGCTAAAAGCAAATCACACAGAGCGGCCAAAACAAGACGGGGAAACGAGAGACAGAGCTTGGTGGGGCAAGCCTTGCCCCTTGTGCTGCCTTCCTGGTGCCTGCCTCCCTGCAGACATTCTTTCTCCCCAGCCTCCTCCTGTTCCCTGGCTCCGAGAGCCCGCAGAAGTCCAGCCTACATTCGAGACATGCCACAGAAAAATGAGTCAGTCATTAGGGCTTTTAACAATGACGCAAGCACAACTGACACACGCGTGTCTAGTGCGTGGGACAGGAGCAGCAGAGAAACATCGTACGAGTGACTGATGTGCCAAATTTCTTTTTACTTGCTGCAAAGAGAAATTGCGTCCATTATCAGTGAGCAGTAGGCAATTTTTAATAGTTTGGGGTTTTCTGTTAGCTGCAGTTTTACAGTAACCTGTTCCACAAATGAAGCAGTCTGTTTTCTTACAGGAGAAAAAAAATATTTTTTAGAAAGATGAAAATAAATGAGGCATGTTTAGCTAATATGGTTCATGGATTTGATTTCTCTGTCTTTCCTGAAAAATGGACATTTGATAGGAAACTTCTGTCATTGCTTCCCTCAGATTTGTAGAGGATGAATTTGCCTCTTATGTAATTATTCCAATGTGCCAAGGTTAGTGGCTGCTGGTCTTACAATTATAGAATTAAGATAGATGATCTTAAGTGTGATTTGGGTGAGGAAGGAAAGGCCTGCTCATCTTTCAACCAACAATCTAGGTGCTGAATTTTGCATGCAATGGGGTTTGCCTGTATTTTGTTAGCTTGTTTTCAAGACGTTTACAGTGCCTCTGTACCCTTCATTCTCAGTGAAAATCTGACGCTTTTCTGGTATGTAAGCATTCATGGATTATTATGCGTCAAGGTAAGAATAATTCTCATAAATGATAGCTAGACTATCTAAGCCTAAGAGAGACATCTTCTTCCACTCAGTTTGGAGTTGTTCTGTTAAGTGCAGGACCTTCAGGCTGGGTTTGCAGACCTACCTGCTGCTTCCACCTGTTTGTGTCATCTTCTAGCAGAAAAAATTTCTCATTTTAACAGATAGAGACGCAGTCACAATATATAAGGACTGAAAAGTGTGAGAAACAGAGGGATTTTTTTTCATGCCAAGCATCTTTCCCCTTGTGCCTGGCTGTGGTTGTAGCTAACCCAGTTATGCATTGAAGGATCTCAACTGGCAGCACTAAAAACTACCACTACAGGGCTGCTTTCTCACTGTGTTGAGGAAGAAGACCTGGGGGGTACCCAGGGCATCACCTGCTGCCCTGGCCAGAGCCCTGCCTGGAAACTTCTCCCCTTAGCCCTCCCTTACTGCTGATTTTCATAGAAGGAGGTAGCACTCTGAGCTGTTCATGCGTTACCTCAAACCCAAGGGAGGCTTTGGGAAGCATACAGCATATAGTTCCCTGCAATAGTTCTCTGCCATCCAGGAAAGGATAGCTTCTGGAGTGCATACAGAGAAGGGAGAATTTGTAACTGGAATTGCTCAGGGCGTACAAAGGATCTGGCAGGCTGAAAGCAAAACCTCTCTGCAGAAAACATTTGGCATCTCTTCTCCCCGGAAGCCCTTATACCAGTGTACAAATGGGGCTCTGCAAATATCCTCAGCATATTTACTAGGAGCAGTCTACAGCTGTTTGCATTACATCTAACTAAGGCATTTTTGTCATTCTTTTTTGTCTTGTATCACAGGAAAGCACATAAAGAGTTAAAATACAATAATAGATTCCACAGCCTTTTTTGTTTTTTCTTTTCTTTTTTCTTTTTTTTTCTTTTTTTTTTTTTGCAAAAGCTAATTTAGGTATTTAGATTTATAACACTGAGCTGGGAGTATTTTATGGGACCCCTGACTTAAAACATTGGCAACATATCACTGCAGAGGTCTGCCTTTCTTTTTCAAAAAACCATGGAAATTTCAAGCTGGAACAGCCTGAGATGGTCAGCCAGCTGTCTGCTATTTGAATCCCATGAAAACTCAAATACAGCTGCAGGTCCAACTTTGTTCTGGTCAAATATGACAGTTCTGGAATGTGCTCCTTTACATTGGGGCATGAATAGTGTCAAAATTAATGCTATTCTCTTAGCAGAATGGATTAAAAGCTATTTGACAGTTCCCTAAAGGCATGAGTGAATGGGGAATTACTCAGGAGTGGATTTTTTTTTAAGGAGGTCCCACAAAGATCAATTACTGACTCCTTTTTTGCTACTGAATATTTTAAACAGTGAGCTGGGGAGAGAAATAAAAAAAAAATCACAACAGAGAAACTCAAGGTGGCAAAAAAATCATACACTACTTTGAACAGAAGAAACCCGAGGGCATTTTAACACAGCCAAATATGAAACTGAAAACCTGTAACTGCAGAACATAGGTTGCATTTACAGAACTATATCTTGCAGGTATATTGAGATATCCTGGAAAAGACCTGAGCATCTGAAATATGCCCACTGCTATTCAATAGCCCACGCTGCACCAGTAGGTCTGAACGAGCCTTGATCAGAGGCTGTAGAACCAGGACAGGCTCCAGGAGGAGAAGCAGAAGGAAGAGGAGAATGCATCCATCATACCTGCATCAAATATGATTATTGCCACAGTGGATTAACCATTACCTGTACCCTGGTAAAGCAAGACATTGAAAATATGAGGAGTGTTCAGGAGAAAAACCGAAAGGCAAGGAATGTGATAGGAAAAATATACTAAAAAATTAAACAATCCAGAAAATCCATCAGTTTTACTTAAGCAGAAGGAATAAATCTGATCACAGTCTACAACTACTAATGTAAGAAACAGAAGTTTGAAGGTTCTTTATTCTGCAAAGAAAAGTGTAACAGCAGACCGTGCCCAGGTGTTGAAAACAGAAAACTTCAGATGAGAAACATGGCACAAATCATTAAGTATGTGAGTTCTCTGAGTCTGCTTAGCTTGTTGGTTTCTACAGTACTGGCAAGTTTAAAATGAATTGAATGTCCTCTGGAACAGATGCTCTTGCTCCAATTAATTTGAAGAAAGCTTATCGTCTGCCATATGCAGACAGTTAGAGAGATGGTCACTCACAGTTTCCCCTGGACTTCTAATTTCTGAGAATAAACCCCAAATTATTGCACATGCTTGATACTTATTTGATGCAGCACAGAGCTCTGTCACCTGTATGTGAGAGCTGATACAATCATGCCCTGGTGCAGGAAGTGCTAGCTTGCTCGTTCACTTGTACTGAGACACCCCAGTTCCGCTTACAGCCTATTTTGGGCACCAGTTACATGACGGCAGCATCCTCAGCGAGGGGACACAGGCCTCTTGTGCTCCCACTCCAGCTGCCTGGGAGCTAGAGCAGGGCAGGCCGGCTGCGGCTGCTCGTGTCAGCTTGCCAGGGACCAGGGAGACATCCCATCCCACGCTTCATGTGATCCTACCGGGATTTGTGAATAATAAAGGCTCACTTTGTAGCGAACGGCCTCGATGTTCTCTCAAACGCAGGAATTAATTCTAGCACCATCCATGCGGCTTTTAGCAGAGAGAACAAAAGGTCTTGGAAAAGCTCCTGAGCCAGCTCAGTGCTAGAAACAACACATAAAGGTACAGGAAAGGATGAGGCAGGAAGATTTTTGTGGTTAAATCAGTTGGTAACATCGACATCCTGCAAGAACAGCATTGTTGGGGGATTTTTTTGTGTTCCCTTTCTTTTTTGAGAGTCCTGCGTCCTTGGTCAGAAGGAAATGCCGTCCCGGGGTGAGAATACTGGAAGCAGAAAATGGGTTTTATTCATACTGATCCCAAGCCATGCCAGTGCTAACAAACTGAAAAAAAAAAAAGAGAAACGAGGAAGCTGGTATATGTGTAAGGCATACTGTGAATGACACACTGCTAATAAAACTAATTCCCTCTCTGAACAACAGCAGATCTCACAAAAGCCTCTCTCCTTTGAACAGGAAAGCCTGAATGAACTAAGAAATTGTGCCTCTCATATAACCTTTGTGCGTGAATGAATCATAGTTCTGGTACAGAAAGTTATAAAGAGGTCTTTAAAAAAACTTATAGTGAGTTAACCATAAAATTTCCATGTAAATTATGCAATAAATTCTTTTTATTAATCTTTATCTTGCAAATTGACCAATACTATTCCCTCCTGTTTTGGTCTCATTTTATCTCCTATGTCAAGCCAAAAAGCTGCAATTCGAAGGCTTCTTTAATGTATGCTGTTATTGCGTTGGTATTTGCATAACAGTAGCTTTCAGGGAGGCTCCTGTTTTCCACAAACTGCACAGCTTCCTCACACGGTATGAAAATCTTGATTGTATTTATGTCCCATTAAAAATTCTGTCCCTTAGGCACACAGCCCTGCAGATAGCTCAGCAAACCTCCATTTTCGTTAACAGCCCCATTGAGGTAAATGCAGCAATCAAAGGGTGCCGGATGTGAGCACACACAAACCCAGGCTCTCGTGTGTGATTATCCATCCATAGCTCAGACAGACAAAGGATGGGGAATTAAACAAGGGATATGCCCCATGACAGCTCTCTGCCACAGCTCTCAGCTGTGAACCTAGGCTCCGTTTGAGAAATGAGGGGAACTAAATGCAGATAGTGACCTGCTCCATGATTTGACCCTGTTAATGGTCCAGCAATGTTCAAAATGATGTCTAATGCCATATTTGACTTGCACAGCATGCAAAACTTGGGTATATTCATTGTGGACAAAACGTGTTTTTCCCAAACATTAATATTCTTCACTAGTTAGTTTTGACAGAAAGTGATAACTAATAGATAGTGCTAATCTATTACTGAGAAATTCTTCTGCATTTCATGTTGATTAAATTATAGTACTTTCATAAATAAATAATATATAAGTTATAAATAAATCCAACTGAGAAAAATCATTAAATCATCATGACACTCTTATCACAGTTCCAAAATACAGACTTCACTGAAATCTAAAGAGAAATTATTATCTACATAGGGAAAATTACCGATGAAGTTAGAGCAAGGTTCATTGCTTCTGTTAACTGAAGAGTTTAAGGCAGATAATTTATTTCACAATTGGCATATTAGGTTATTCAAGCTAAGCTATTGCTCAGTGTTGTACCATTTTTTTTCATAGACATCTGTAGAAGAAATGTTTAATCTCCTGAAGTTAACAGCAAAACTCTCACTGAAATACCTGCAAATGAGGTACTGACTTAACAAACCTATTTGCATTTTGGAACTGGAAAATCATTCTTTGCATCAAACCCTCTCCCAGTGCAGAGGCACCACCAGCAGCGCTCCAGGGTCACTTCTCACTTTTCCATGAACAAGACAACTTGCTTTTGTCCCACCAGCAGCTTGTGACAATCATCATCATCTTCTCAAGTGTGGTGTGCCAAGGCCCATTTTCCTTCCCCACGCCACAGATCAAGTGTGCTGGCCATGCTCTGCAGAAGCCACAGATGCAAACTCTCTGGGAAGAAGGATACCCGGTCACCCTGCTTGCACCGAAGTGCCTCTCCGTGATGCACTGAGTATGTACCACAAGCTCTTTGATGTCTGCCTGCATGTCAACTTTGGCCATCTTCCCTTGGTCTTTTGGGTTTATAATATTCAGTGCAATACCTTGAATCTTCTTCTGTGCCCATTCCTCATTAGGCAAACCACATATTACCATAGCGAGCAACCCTCCCAGCCATAATTATTCCAGCCATTAGGTCTTTTTCAGCCTTCATTACTCAGCCACACAAATTTGCCTTATGACTACATTTGTTACTCTTATTTTGACACATAAAGACATGCAGTATGTGAGGATGACTCAGTCGTCATTATCCACAAAATTATTGTCTTTAAATATGTGGAGTCTTTCAGCATCCATATACAGTCCTTGCTCTGCAATTCACTTTCTTCAGTAATTTTTGCATGCTTGTCTTTCCATTTCACATATATAAATTTCTTGTATTAAATCTGAGCAAAGTTAATAATCCTGAAAATGTTGAAAATCAAAAAGCATTATAGTTTTATAGCAGTAAAAATGTTAAATAACCCTTTTGAAAATGTGTATTAATCTCCATTTGCATAACTTCTGAACTTCAACACTTTCCTTTATTTTCATTAGAGCAAAACTGGCTCCTGACCATAAACCAAACAATGAGTTGAATATATAATACACTTAAAGATTCCTGGCATTTAAACGAGTTGGGCTACCATCATTTTTTTCTCACAATTTTTGCAGGTCTGCTTCTATGCACATGTCCATCTCACCTCACATTAATGCAGCAGGACCCAGAGGGAAGGAGGAGGTGGGACTGAAAGGCAGGTGCCTGTCATGTCCCACATCCTGCTCAAACACACAATCCAGGGGGATTGCCCCAAAACTTTTCAGGCCAAAAGGGCAGGAGAAGCAGAGGGAAGTAGCAGAGGCTCAGAGGAGCTGCAGCTCCTCCTCTGACATGCTGAGCAGCCCAGTGGTGTGGTCAGGTTTAAGATGCCTTGCTTGCTCCCTTCTACTCCAGTGCAAATCAGGCTTGATTTCACAAAGACTAAGCTCCTAGTTCAGGGCTCAGCAGAATTTATAATATCTTTGGCTTAGACTGCTGGGGGTTTTGCTTTTTCATGGTCTTGTCATTCTTGCTCTTCTTTTTCTGTTCTAATGAGAGCAAATGTTCTCCCCTTTCCTTTCTCCTTGTTTGCTGTGCATTTCTTTCCCTCACATTTAACACTGCAAAAAAAAAGGACAAGAGGCCTTTCCTATTTAAATTGCAAGAAAAGCTTCTGAGCAATTATTTGTACAAGGAAGTCAGTTCTTGTTTTCATCCTCCTGCGAGTTTCACCGTGTTCCTGGACACCTGATGATGTCCTTTTTCATGGTGTTCATTGGCATCCCTCATGAGGCAACCTGCTGCTGGTCTGACAACATCCCTGAGCTGTGCCTGCCCATGCAATCAGGAGCTTCTCCAACCAGGTCTGTTGTCACCCTGTGCTGTCCCAGGACTCAGAAGTCCTTTTCATCTTTTTTTTTTTTTTAAACAGCTCTGACTTCAGTGAGCTACAGCTGGAAAGAGATGACCTGGTGTCCAGGAGCAGTGTAACAGAGCATTTAAGCAGGAGCTTAGAAAAGTCCTACTCAGTGAGGTTACTCTCATATTCTGTCTCAGATAGATGGAGAGCAGAAGGCTGAACATCTCTTGGGCTCATGCCTTCCCACCTACTCTCCTTACTTAGGGAAGAGTTGTTACCAGGAGCCTCTCAGTTTTCCAAAACCTTTTCACTCTGCCTCTGTGTGTGTCTACCTTTCAGAGGTCTGCAGTCTGCTTTTAAGAATCACAAAATTAATGTTTAAATTTGTGTTAATGATGTCTCTAATTATGCTTCCAGCACTAACACTTCATACCTTACCCTCCCTTAGCATCTTCATTACCCACTGTCCCATACTGAGTAGGCACTGTTCTGATCTTTAGGAAAGCAAACTTTTAAAGTCTGTGGAGGACTTTGTCTTTCCTTTATGACATTGCAAAGTGCCATGGTCACGGATATTTAGATATGAAAATACTTAATTTATATTAAGCAAATGACACTACTGGGCTGTCCTTGCTTTTACTCCTACTAATTTTAGTTCAAAGTATCTTCCAATACAGTACAGATACACCTCTGTGAAATAAAAGGGTTCCACTTGGTGACTGGAACTTAGGGAAGGAAAGCGAAAAATGGCAGCAAACTTTGTCCTTCAACAGCTTTAAAAGTCTTTGTACTCCTGAAAATTACTATTTTAAACCAAAACTTAGCAGTTCGAACAGAGAAATGAAGTGTATGCCTTGCAGTCCATTCTGGAAGTGAAGAAGAGACAAGGCATTTTAGATCTGTTTCTCAGCCCATAGTGCAATAGCACAACCCAAGGAATGGGAGTCAGTTTTGCCCAAAGAAGGATATTCCCAGATGTAAGTGCCCTTTTATATGTGTCCAGCTCATCTAAGATGGAGTGCTGGCCAGCTGGCATAGGCACTTTAAATGTAGGTACCTTCAAAACCACTTCTGTTGAAGGAAGAGACTCTTAAGATGCATTGCCACCACTGCTGCAATCAAATCTCCTTCAATGATGTATCTAAACAGGCATCCAGAGCACAATCCATTCTACACATTTGATTTAACCAATGCTCCTTCTCTATGACTTTGTGTGCTTAAAGAAAAACGTCGTCGTAAAAAAAAAAAAAAAAAAGGAAAATCTGTAATACATCAAGAAACTCACAGCCCTTAAAATTAGATTTGCCTGAATAGGCAGCAGTCAGAAAAAACCTCCCTTGCCTCCTCTTTTGTCCTTGCATGGCCTCTTCCTTCTTCTCTGCTTTTTTTGTCTGGGTCCTTCCTGAAGCTTTTCTGAATCATATGTTATTACATTTGACATTTTTGGTCTTGGGCTGCGTCACTGATCACACAGAGAGGAATTCAACAGCCTGGCTTATAGTCACCTGAGGTGGCTGCTGTACCCTGAATCAAGCTCTTCTCTATTTTTTCCTGCGTTTGAACTATTGTCCCAAACAAGAACCTTGAACACATCATTTATCATCATACAACCAGCAACATGCTTCAGTATCTCAACTGAATTTGTATTTTGGCCCTGTAGTTCAGTTCTAGGTGCTTTCAAGAAGTTCTTGTATATTTCTGTGGTATGCAGGAATGTTTGAAGATTTATGGCTTCTCAGTGGCATTTTCATAAAATGATTGCTAAAAATTAGGTGTTGGCATTTCTACTGCAATAAAAACTTGGGCAAGTTTTTCTTGCATATGGAATGAATTATTTCCCTTTCTCTTTTGAAACCCTGATTCACAGTTAAGCTGGGGATTGCATCAGAAGTTGGTTAGCCAGAAGCAAGCCTCATGCAGATTCTTTTTTCCCCTTTATTTCTAGATCTGTTACAGCCTCTGTTGTCTTTATAAACAACCTGGGTACAGACAGCTTTAATATTCTGACAGCTCAGTGTATATCTCAAGCAACAAGGAAAATGCCATTTGTGGTTTTGGTTTTAATATTTATTTGGGGGTACATCGATTAGAAAATCAATAGTTAAAGTCTGTAGGGATTTCCTGTGGTTTGACATTGGAATGTCACCTTAGATTTCCTGAGAAATCTATAGTATTTATTTAGTGGCTTGATGTTATTTATCCTTCAAAGAATTTAGTACAAAGTGGCCTAAGAGGGAAGATAATTGTCATTCTATTTGGCTACAAGCTTACAGAGTTACAGTCTAGGAATCATATATTTTCTATAATTTTCTTGAGAGTCTTTTGAACTCAGCATGGATATTTTTTTCAGACATAAAATCTTGAAACTGAGCTTTCAAAAAATGCATCAGCTTAATGCTATTCTTCCACATATAATGAGTGTTGCAAGGAACATCGACATCAGAAAAATTGCTGCACTTATTTCAACATGCTACCAGTTGGGATTTTGCTAACTGCCAGAATTAGAACTTTGTTAGCACTGTGCATCTACAGGTGCGAAGGATTCACAAAGAAGGGGGAATTGTCAGACCAGTGAATCAATCTGAGTCATACAGAAGAACAATCTTCCAGTGTCACCGACAAATT
>WAAG01008385.1:0-10352 GCA_013390105.1 Tichodroma muraria | reverse complement strand
ATAGCATTTTATTAGATAATGGTACAGCCTTTTTCTCTTAAAAATGAATATCCACGTGTGTTTATATTTGCTAAAGGTATTTCAGAAGGCTGAGAAATGGAGGGTGACAGAAGTAGAACATGCATTTATTTATTTATTGTCTCTGGAAAGAAGAAGCAAGAGGGTTTAGCAGTTTATGAGTTGGCCAAGCCTGGGTGGAATTCCGTGGAAATGTCAGAATAGAATAGCACAACCTGATTATTTTCTTTCTGTGAAGCATCAGAAACTTGATACAACTGATGCAGGTATTGGATACTTTTCCAAAGCAGGAAACTGTTGCATTGAGTTTGTTTTGTAATTAAAGGTGCTTGGAAGGCCAAGAAGGGTCATGGCAGCATTCCTTCTGGGAAGTTCATATAAACTGTTGGAGGTGTCCAGTAACTTGATGCTGAAGAGCACATCTCCCTGTGCTTTTGCAGGTCAGTGAGTCCCCAGTCAGGAGTGACTCTGACTGCCAGAGTGTTAACCTTGCCTTAGGTCTGGCTGGCTCAGAGGCATGGCTCTAGTGGTACCAGGTCACCTCTGCACAGACAGCTGCTTGAAGGCTGCAGCTACAAAACTCACCTGGTTTGCAAGGGGAGGTTTAGAAACTACACCCAGTGCACACCCCTCAGTGGATAGACTACACAGACCCAAAGGAAAATGCTAAAAAATCGAAGAAAATGCCATAATTCAGTGTTTGCCATTCGTTGACTGTCATCTGTCTGTTTGCATTCTCTTCTTCCAGTATCTTTTCTCCCTGAAAAATCTTACAAAAAGGCATCAGCTCTGAAAGGCTTTGAATAAACTTCTTTTTGTGTTCTAGATTTTTCTGGTTTTTTATCATCACTGGGATGAACTAATGGGATTTGCACAACTCCTTATTCAGGAAGTGCTTAGAATGTGGGGGAAATGGGGTTAAACCCCAGTGTTTTCTTTGACATTATTTTCTGGCTCAAGACTGATGTCAACACATTTAATTTTTCATAGCGTGCTGTAGTGCAGTGCAAAAACCTCTACCTCATACTTGGTTCTTAGACACTGGAGTGTAAAGCTTTTTAGTTTTAATTCTGTGGGTCTGCATGCATTGTACATATTTTGGGTTTTATTTTTGATCTGTCTGAATTTGAATAACTGTCCTAGACAGAAAATTGATACCTTTAGGGCAATTTTTATGGTGTGGCCATCAGCATCCAAGTCAGTAGCTGAGTTTTCTGCTTTGCCATTATATCACAGAAAGAAAAGTCCCCCTCATCTTTAAACAAATTCAGCTTTGCAGTAGACCTCTTGTCAGATGTTATATCTGCTACAAGTTTTGTACTGTCTTTAGTTTCTAAGGCTGATTTTTTTTTAAGGAAAGGGATCATCTACTCAGCTATTGCAGGATAATCTTCTTAAACTAAGAAAACGATCTCTTCACAACCCTGTGATTAAAAGACTGTGATCTCAGCTAACTCAGCTAGCAGTCACCAATTTAATATATTGAACCTCTGCATTTGGTTGTATTTGGTATTAATGTCATCTTTTAAAAACAGATTGTTGTATTGTAATGTTTCTGACCAGCCTCACGATTTGAACTTTCTTCTTTTAAAATCCTTTAGCACTTCTATTACTACTGTCTTTTGAAATCAATAAGAATATACTTGTATTTTATACTCTAATTTTCATCAGTTTTTGCCTTTTTCTCCTTCCCAGGTTGATTGTATTTCTCTTGCAGTGCAGTGGTTAACGCCCCAGAACTTTTTTGTTTGTGTGTTTTGTTCAAAACGCCTTTGAACAAGCTGGTGGCAGAAAGCGTTGCTGCCTTAATATCCATCAGAAAGTGGTTCCTGATGTTGTGCAATACAGTGTGATACTTGAAAGCCACTGACAAGGTTATTTGAACTCTTGAACAAACTTTGAGAACATACTCAGCTCACTTTCCTTTCTTGCTGGTGTTGTTAAATGTGCTTTAGTTGCTTTACAGAATTAAAAGCTCCTACAGTTCTTTCGAAGACGGTGTTGAACGTTTGTTTTAAAGCTGTTAGTTTTGACAGAAGAAATACAAGTTCTATCTAGATAAGAAAGAATGACAATATGCATTGTCACTTAAATTTCTCCTAGCAAAATGAGTGATAATTACAAACTGGTAGCCCCTTGCTTTTCCAGGTTCTAGGGATCCTCTTTTAGCTTGAGGATTTTTTCAGTTCCTATCCAGTACAGCTTCTTCTTTCTCAGGGCACTAGGAAGAAGAAACAACCAAATGTCTTCTTTTTCTACTTGTCTTCAGAACAGTGTTGCCTTTTGCTTTCTGGATGGGCAGATGCTTCCCTCTTAGATCTCAGCTTCTGATGAGGAAAGTGGAAAAGCAGCTGCAGCTGACTTGTCCCTGCGTGCCGTGCGAAAGATGAGTCGGTGGGGAGCGAGCCCAGCCTGGCTGAACAGAAAGCTTTGGCTGGAACTTAGGAAAGAAAGGAGGGTTTATGAACTTTGGAAGAAGGGGCAGGCAATTCAGGGGGACTACAAGGGTGTTGGGAGCTTGTGCAGGGAGAAAATTAGAAGGGTCACAGCCAAGCTAGAACTTTAACTGGTTACTGCCGTAAAAGACAAAAACTGTCTTTATAAATACATTTACAATAAGAGGAGAGCTAAGGAGGATCTCCATCCTTTACTGGATATAGAGGGAAGCACCGTGACAAAGAATGAGGGAAAGACTGCAATACTTAATGCCTCCTTTGCCTCAGTCTTCAGTAGTAATGCCAGTTCTCTGGGTACTTGAACTGGGGGACAGGAACAGGGAGCAGAAAGAAGCCCCCTTAATCCAAAGGGAGATGGTCAGTGATCTGCTGCGCCACTTAGAGTCACACAAGTCTGTGGGACCACGTGGGATCCACCAAGGGTGCTAAGGGAGCTGGCAGGTAGCATGTGCTCACTTAGCCACTTTCATAATTTTTCAGCAGTCCTGTATAATCAGGGAGGTCCCAGCTGACTGGAAGTTGGCAGATGTAATGCCCATCTACACAAAGGGCTGGTTTTGGAGATTTACGTTGTACTCTGCTGGAAGGGACTCTAAAACTAACAATTTTATAATACATTGGAGGATGCTGTGTCCAGTCAGTGATTTCCTTTACTGGACAAATTGTCTTCTGTCTTTTCAGCTACTATTTTTATTTCACTTAAATAAGGAATTCTTAAACTGGCTACTCTGTGGGGTGATAATAGATGAAAATATTTTATGCTATCTTCTGGGAGTAATATGTGTGTTTTAGGTTCATTTCCTGAAGATTAACGTCAGTTGATCACTTTCTTGAGACTTTCTGTGATAACTTTGCTCTCTCCTCCTAGATGGTGATGTAGCTAATGAAATGGAAGATGACAAACTGAGGAAAAGCCAAAAAGATGATGAAGAGCAAATTGCCAAGTACAGAGAACTTTTGCAAAGTATCCAAGAAAAAGAGAAAAAACAGGAAGAAAAGGATATAGGAATGGAGATTAAATGGGTTCCAGGTAGGGGTTTTTGTTTTTTTTTTTTTTCTTTTCCTGCCTTGGCAGATATGCAGTATTGGTCTGCTGACAAGGCTATAGTGTAAAGTGCTAATTTCTATTAGGAAAAACCAACCCTTCCCCCCCCCCCCAAATTGAAATCCAGATTGTTTACAGTGAGGGAAATAGAAGAAGTAACATGACCGAACTCAGTTCCTCAGCTGTAAGTTTCTCTTTATAGATTATTCTTTGCTAGAATTTTTTTGCACTTGCTTTTTCACTTACCCCTTTATAGATGTTTTTTAAGTAGAATTTATGTGTTTGATATAGAGTCATAAAACATACTTACACTTTTAAAAATGAAGAACAGTATGATTTGGAAACACAGTGTATAATTAGAGGAGAGGGGTTTGGAAATGTTGCTTGCGTAGTGCTAAAGATTTGGGGGAGCAAAGATGGAGAAGTCTGACCTTCCAGTGAAACTGCTCTGGGAGAAAGCAAGGTACCAGGAATGGCTGGGGAGCAGTGACATCCAGATTGACATCTGGAAATCAGTGAAAGGTAACTTCACCATATAGCATCCCAGCAGAACTCACCCAGAGAGCCAAACACCAGTCTCTAGTTCTCTTTTTTCTTTATGACAAAAAACCACTCAGACTGAATGCTTTCCCTGGGATGTAATGAGCCAGTTTAACAGCTCACTACATCCATGAAGGGAAAGGTTTGCACAGTGGCATCACTTTGATCCTGGCCCAGAGCTCATTCTGACTGCCTGTACCAGCCCTCGCACTTGATAGGTCTCTTTGAAGCCTAATTTTGTTTGCTAAAATAGCAGAACTACTCTGGAAAAGAAGAAATCTGGATCTTTTCCACTGAGTTCGCATGTCAGATAGGCAAATGTTCAGAGGGTTAAATGTGCAGCTGAAAGACTAGGGAAGTATGACATTCCCTTCTTGGGAGCAGCAGGGTGCAGCACGTGTGGGGCTGCAGCCCATGCCGGGACACAGCTCTGCTCTGTTACTGCAGATAGCAACACCAGACACGTACCAGAATCCAGGCCCTTCACTACTGATGGGTTAATCCCAGCTAGGAATGCATGTCTAATGATATGATTTATATAAATATTATTTTGAGTTCACTCAGGTAACTTCTGCTGAGTAGCTCTGCTTGGTTTGAAATATTCTGGTCTGTAGCGGTTCACTGAAATGGACTAAACTGAATGGAACAATTTTATTCCTGTTTCTTCATCAGACCTGTATTCAAAAGGATACATGGGCATTGTGTTCTTTCAGTCGTGCTTTTCTAATTCCAGTAATTTCTGGCATGAATTCTGACAAAAGCTCTTTGGAGAAGCATGTATCCCACGGCCGGGACAAGTGCTCACTGACACAGCGTCATACTCTATCTGTCCACAGCGTGTCAGTGCTTGCATTCACGATGTTGCTCACTCAGTAGTTAATTCATTGTGTCACTGAGCATTCAAGGCCAAGGAGTTTTCACACATAGGTAGCTTTATAAGATTTCTTAGAGAAAACAGAGATTTGTTGTTGCCACCTTTCAGAGTGAAGGTGGAAACCACAGGTGAATCAATTGCTGCCAGGAGTGTCTTCTGTATTTATAGATGTTTGTATTTAGGTGTTGTTAAAGCAACCATTTTTTGTGTTGGTTTTGAAAAACACATTTGAAGGGGGTTTTTGTTTATTATGCATTCTGGTTTTTGAAGAATTTAGCGAATTGTATGAAAGAAGTCCTGTAAATTTAAAGACGTTTGAGCAACTTAATGTGGTAACGTAGTCAGGAATCTAGTGGAAACCATTTATTTTAGGACATAGAAAATTGTTTTAAGGGAGACCAGAGGAAACTCTTTAATCTTGCTTGTCCTGACAGAGCAAGATGTTTTCTGAGAGGCTGTCCTTCAGACTGTACCTTGCATGTTACAAGTAAATGGCATTAACATTTAGCAGCCATGGAGTTGCTGATAGTTCCCTGATGCATGGGCTCTCTTTTTCTTTGCAATGGAACTTGACTTCAGAAAATTGGATTTTTTACATACTTAGATCTAGTCCAACCCCTTCCCTACTGCACCTTCTTGTAGGATTCCTAGGACTTTTGCTATGTCCTTATCTCTTTTGAGGGAGGGACGGTAAAAAATCCCAACCAAACAAAACCCCGTATCTTGATAAATGTGACTGATTTTGTCCAAATTCAGCTGGATGTCCATGTACAGGGTCTGGTTTGTGCATACAGTTTTGGGTTCAATGTGCATGTGTGCACAATGAATTTTACATGGATAGTTTATAGTATTTGATGTTAATTTAGCAACTATGATTTTACATTATATGTTAATATTTCCTCATTTCTTACCCTGAAAAAATGAGACGTTTATTGAAGAGCAGAGGTTCTGGAAATCATAGAAGTGTTCATTTGCCTTTACAGTTAGACACTGTTCACCTCCACGAGGTCAGCAGTGCCACTTCTGGCTACTGACCCCTGCAATACAGTTTTCTCCAAAACACAAGTCGTAGAAGTGAAAATGGGTGTCTTAAGTTTGCTTTTGAGTCAAAAATTCAGCCATTACCGACTTCAGGCAGCATTTGGAGAAGAGGACCTGCACACCTGGAGAGGATGCTCTTTTTTATATGTTTTTTATATGGTGGAGCATAGGCAGCACGTGCTGAACAGTAGTTTATAGCTCTGGCAATTTATACACGCTTGAGGCTGTGTTTCCTTATGGGAGGTAGGAATGTTAGTTGTCAAGTTATTTTTTTCTTGAACAAATGTGCTCCTTTAAATTTCAAAACCATTTATGTTCAGTTGGAGCATTGTGGACATTCAAAAATAGTTTTTGTTGTAATCTCTGAAGACTCCTTAATTTTTTTCAGAACTAGTTTATGTCTGTTGAAATATTTTTATTATCAAGTTCAGCCTTAATGTGCTTGACTTCCTGCAAAATCTTTCCTGCCCAAATGTTTAATCATGGAAGAATTACAACAGTTAAATCTAGGAAGTTTTTCAGTTGAAAGACTTTTGAAGGATATTTGAATTAATTTAAAAATTTGAGTTTTGGCACAGTTATTTACGCATGGTTATAGAAAGCATACTTTGTCAATGATTCAGTTATTCTTGAATCATAATAGTTTCAAATAAACCACAGTGCCAGCAAAAATAAATAAGATGTAGTTCCAGCTCTCTTTGGTCTGTTTCTTCTAGGCACAAAATCAGTGTTATATTTAAGCATCCATCTGTTTTCTTAATCATATCTGATTTAAGCCACAATTACTATGAATCTTTGTCCAGCTCCCAAAGCTCCCCTTAGAAAGTGAAAAGAGAGAAGACCACANGGTGTGCAGAGTTGGATCTTAAAAACTTTTCCTTTGGGAAGAATGAGATGTAAATATTTAGCTAGGCTTAGAGGAAAATTTCGAATTTGTTTGGCCAGCAGTAGAATAGAAGGTTGTGGTGTCTGTAAAGTGTATGGTGAAGCCCAACTGTACAGTTAGAGACGGCGTGGAGCACAGAAATGCTTGTATGAAATGTTTATCTCCATCTGGGTCATTGCTGAGTGTGTCTCCTGCCTGGAGTGGCCTCAGCTCGTGCAGCATGAAGAAGCAGCACGTGCTGAGCTGTGTGGGGGCTCACACCTGACAGCTGCTATGTGTGGTGGGTTCTCACAGGCATGTCTACTCCTTAGGAGAACTCGGCTCACTTAACGTATTTTATCTTTGGGGGTGACAAATTCTAATGTTATCAGAGTATTTCTATTTGCTGTTCCTTTCAGCTACCTGCAACAAGGTGTTTCATTTTTCTGGTGAGGCATTAAATGCAAGATGAACTTGCTTGTTTGAGTTTCCTGAGAACAGAAATGTATCTTTCTAGCCTCTAATAGCAGTGACAGTTGCAGGCTGTTAAAATTCCAGAAGTTTTCAAAACTGAGTGTTTGGGGATGTCCAAATTCTGGCCTGCACCCATCCCTTGCTGTTCACCTCTGTGAGCAGCACTGTGTTTAGGTTTGCTGTAGTATTTACAGCATGTTTAATCCTTTAGCTGTAGTGTGATTTCATTGCATGCTAATATAGATGACCTTTTTCCTCTCTTTTCTTGCCCTCATTTGTGAAGATTAAATAAAACAATTGTGATTCATTAATTCTAAAAAAAAATTATATCAATAAGTGAGACCTTTCTATGGCCAGCTAATATTTCTACCTAAATCAGACAATTCCTTTCCCCTTCTGTAATCAAAATCCTTTTGACCACTTAAATACACTCTTATTCTCGGGAAGTGGTCTGGGCAGTAGTTTCTAAGCCATTCTAATCTGTGGAGAAACTCAAATGCCTTTCACGAGACTGCCAAATACCACAAGAAAAGGGCTGGATTTTCCTCCAAGTTCTTCAGTGCCAGATAGATCAAATGATTCCATTTTTCAGGCAAATAAACTAGAAATATTGTAACTTCCTTTCAGATTTTGGGTTTCTCTTCTGCTGGAGATGTGACATACGTATTTTTTAATCCTGTATTTACTATCTTCAAAGAGAATCTGCAGGGTTGTTACCTGACCAGTAATTTTTTTCCATAAAAGTATGATAAAGTATCTGAAGTTGTAGTGGTTCAATTTCAAGGAAACTGATGACTCTGCTTTCATGGACTTTGAAGATAACTAAATATTTATTCTTGTTGTATGAGAGTTTCTTAATAGCATGCTTTTAGTGAATCTGTGCAAAACCCTCCCTTTACTACCATGGCTCTGATTTGTTTGCTGGTTAAGTACCCAATTTTTGTGGCTGTAAGAGTTTGCCACTTGCTCTTCGTTTTGGCACCTTTCTAGAGTAGTAGAAGGATCCTTTATCTTGTTTTTGCTCCACTCTTTTCCTCCTACGCTTCTATGGTTTAATATGATTTTAGATCTTGTCCATGCTTCGTATTTCAGACAAGTTGCAACCACCTCCCCAGCCTTGGAATTATTTTTGGAGTATCAGTGAGCACAAAACCAGGGATTAGTGTTTGCAGTTTCTCAGAAAAACGTTCTGCCTGCTCTTCTGGGGATGGTTAGAACTGTTCATGGAAGCTGCTCCGTTTCTTCCGTCGTGGTCACTGTTTTCAGTTCCTCCATACTGAGGAGAGCTGGAAGGAATGATGAGGAATTGGGACTTGGCAACTAAGAAATCTGAGAGAAAGAATGGGATCTAGTCTAGGACGTCTGGAGAGTTCTGAGTATGATTTCTAAGCAATAAAACTGGGATGAGGGGTGGGAGAGTAGGATGTGGTCAGGTCAGAGCTGGACTGGGGTGGCAGAAGAGAATGCTGAAGAGAGACCACTAGAAGTAGGACTGGGGAAGAGACAGCAAATATCAGGCTTGGAGGGCAAAGCAGAAACAGGATTCCTACAAACCCCCAAGATAATTCAGTCATTTTGTGGGAAATGATGTTGCCTATAGGATATCTGACTGATTTGTTACAGAAGTTAAAAAAAAAGTGTGGTGTGAATAAAGCAAGGAATTGCAGGTAGGAGAAAAATGCTTCATTGCCCAGGCTGTTACCTCCTACCAGAGAACTGGATTCTGTTTCTTCCACTGAATTGTGCTCCAGTGCATTTCAAGGCAAGTCACTGCAACTCCTTAGATCATGAAATTTTGTTTTTGCAAGTGCCCATTTTGTGAAGTTTATAAGGTGCATCTGAAATCAGTTTTCATCCTCACAACATCCAAGTGCTCTGTGATGCAATGAATTTTAGAAAAGTATTCCTGATGTGTATGGAATTTTTTAGCAAAATTAGAAGAATGCTTTTAAATGAAGTGCATATTCTGGATTTAAGTATTCTACATGCAAAATGGGAATGCTTCAGTTATTTAATGGATTTATTTTTAAGGTGATGTTCTTACATCATTATATGATCATTATCATGAATAATGATGCATATTTATAGAAAACTTCAATCTGTTATATTTACAAAAAGCTTAAAGGTTAGGACACTTGTGTATGCAGGTGCAAGTGCTGGGCATGGAAACAGTGGATGTCTGTGCTAAATTACAGAATTTAATGTAAACCTAATTAACACATCCAAACTTAACTGTCTGATCCTGTTAGGCCAGAATTATTAAGAGCCAGATGTGTTGCACTTCTATGGGGTTTGCTTTTCTAGAATGAAAAATACAGTAGTCAGCAGAGATCTTGCAGCACTGTCAGAGTTTTGTCACAAAGTTTCATCAATGTAACTAATTTAGAATCTTACCTGGTGATAGTGTGGTACATTAAACATAAGGGCTCTGTGTGTGTCTCTTGGTTTTATTGTGTTATTCATTATGGCATCTGCAGACTGCACAGTTGAATGTCTGGAGAAGAGACCTTTCTGAGGAACAGCAGGAGTGTTGAGAATCAGATACCACATAGCAAACTCTTCTTCTGAGACTTGTACAGTTTTTACTGAAGGAATGTTTTATTTGGAAAAACACATCCTGTAAAGTGATCTTCTTATAAAGATGGGTTTTTAAGCAATGTTTATATTGTTTCCACAGACTTGTTGTAGAAAAGCTAGATTGTTCTTTTACAAAGGAGAAAACAGTTGATTGAAAAAATTCAGATTCATCACATTTTTTTAATTTACTATGGCTTTTTTTCTAGGCCTCAAAGAAACTGCTGATGAAATGGTCAAAAACAGGTTGGAAGGAAAGGATAAGCTGACTCCATGGCAAAAATATCTAGAGAAGAAGAAAGAAAAAAGACTTCTTAAGAAAAAGAGAAAGGTAATGTTTATATTGACCATTAGAGGGGGAGTTGTTTGATTGTTTTCTTAATTTGTTGTTAATGTTTATTTCAGATAAACAAAGTAAATTGTCCAGCTGCCAGTGCTATTTTAAGGTTAGAATATGCAGTGGTC
>WAAG01008384.1:0-13153 GCA_013390105.1 Tichodroma muraria | reverse complement strand
TTTTTTTTTTTTTTTAGTTGCCAGGGTGTACTGTTTAATTTCTAAAGTCCTGGGCTGAGTAGTTGACTCACTAGCATACAACTCAAACAAATGAGATATCACTGATGGAAAACTGACAGAAAAGAAAATTTGAACAATTATATAGAACAGATAAGCCATTAGCTTCTCCCAGGACCTAATGATGAGCTCTGCAGGATCATTCAGGCTACAGCCATAATTAAAATTCATTCTGAGTCATTCTGTTGCAGCAGAAAAAAATTAACAAAAAGGGAATCTTTGGCAACCTCCATGCAAGGGAGGACTAGGATGAGACTGGTGTCTGACACAAGTAGGATTGAAATATTTTTGAAATATAAAGCTACAAGAAAGAATTGGCATTTTTTTACTATTTTGTTTAACAAGCTTGTTTGCAAGTATAATCACAGCTGAATAAAGACTGGACTATACTTTTTCACCTTGTGTCACCTGTAGGAAGGCTGTTATTCAATTCTGTTAAATGTGTTATATTATTCTATTTATTCCATGCTTAAATTACTCAGCTATTTCAGCCACACTCTTTCATCCTGTTACTTTAATTAGTTGATATACATCATCTCTGTATTTGACCTCCTCTTGAAGAAGACACAGCTTTTTTGCATTGGTTTCTTTTTTCCAGTTGAGAAACACAATTTTGTGATAACATGAAGCGCGAACCCCATTCCACGTGGCCAGTTTGTTCAATCCGAAACAAAAAGACCTGCTAGGTCTTGCGAAATAAAAAGACCTGCTAGGTCTGTGCTGCCAAAAGGAAATCATTAAGACTGTTTATTGCCATCCTGGGCCACTTTAAAATCACAAACGAAATTGCTTTTAAACATTCCAATTTAGAAAGAACAGGCATACATGCAAAGGTGTTCCTACCTGTAGGCTCATTGGCATTTAAGCAATCACAACCACAGTTCTCAAAGCAGGTGGCAACCTTTCTAGGCCACCCTGGTATTTTCAGGAAACAACTCAGCTTCTACTGGTAGAACACTATACATAGACTTAATAGAGCTGGTTCCTGGTTTTGCCCAGTTGGTCAGAGTTTTGCCTTCAAATTTTCTGTGTTCTGTCCAAAATTTCATTCTAAATTGCCTTCCCAATGGCTTACCGCTGTGAAGCACCTTTTTGTACGGTACTATGTAAATTTCACCGCAGTGGCCAGAGTTAAGAAAACCATCCACTTTTATGCCATTTTTTCTGTGTTTTGCCAAATCAAATATTTAACTAATCAACAGCATCTGTTAATATGTTAATAACTGGATAAATAAACCTAATGCAGGCTAAGCATATTCTGTAATCCAGAGCACTCCTGAGGGACTCTCTGTTATCTTTAAAAGTGACCAGGGGGAGCAAGAGGAAAAGCAAACATGAAATGAGCTTACCTAATGGAATGGTCCCTACTCTAAGATATACTTTTAAAAGTTAATTGTTATTTTTTAAATACTTTGATGAAAATATGTTTGGTTTCATTCTACTTGAAATAATTCAGCTAGTAATCCTTTTTTCAGAAAGCAAATTATTGTTGCTGCCTCACAGCTCAAATTATTACCCAAAGTAATAAGCTTGGCAAAAAAGCCTGTTATTTCAATTCTTAAATAAGGACTCTGTTCACATGTCTAATGCCCTGTGTAAGAGAATTAGCAGAAACTCATCTCAATGTGGTTTCAAAAGAGGAAACTAAGCAGACAGCCTTGTTAATTTAGCATATAGACTTGGAATAAAGTACAACATCCATCATCTCTTAAAATTCAATTAAAAATTGGTCTTGTGTCCAAGGAGAAGGAGCCAATTTTCTGCTGGAAGCAGAGTCTTGGAAGATCACTAAAACCCTTAATGGTTCTTTCATTGTGGGAGCCAATATGAAAGAAAAACCAGTTTGGGAGTTCAAATTACCCCTCACATTAAATGCTACAACATGCGCAATCTTCAGTTTGGGCCTGTTGCTGTTGATGCAATGCTTTCTGTCACCCAGACACATGGGGAATTCCAGCTGTGTGTCTCTCCTGGTCCTTAAAATCTTCCCATGTGCTACTGGATGCTGCAGCAATGCTGAAGAGGCTTTTGCATGCAGGGTGAAACACCCATCCTTACTATATGTCGTGTATAGCTCTTGTTCTCTCACAGTGGGTTTCTACATGTGATAAAAAGATGCTCGCAAACACACTGAGATTTAATATCTGGGGAAAGGGAAGCCTGAAAATATGTTAACAAGATTTTCAGCATTAAACACAATTTTGTTTCAGATTTCAGCTGTTAAACATCTTAATTTGTTTTGCTTTTTACTCCAGTAACATAATGCTAATACACTCTGACAGCTTGTGACTCCACGCCGAGGAGGTTTCGCAAACCAATCTCTTTACTTGAAATTTGATTTACAAAGTGCCTTGGTCCTTTAACTGTGTGGCAGAAGTCATCCTCACACTTGTCATGACTTAAAGTAGGAGCATGATCTGGGAAGTTTTTCCTTGTTTGTTTATTTTGTCCTAGTGAAGGATTCACCGAGTTGAAAGAATCTTTTTAACTATTTAATGGTCTCATCTATCAATAAACTCAGTCCAGAAAATACTGCTGTGGAATGTCTGGCTAAGTTCAAAAGAAAGGCTGGATTTTTTTGTTTTGAATCATACATTAAACTCCTGGTGCAGGTAGCATCTATGCAGTTTATTTTTACAATATTTGTGTTGGACGAGTTGATCTAACAGTTAATGCACAGATCTTTTGGATTCCATACCCTTTTTCCAGCCCAACCTAGCTTTGGCTACTCCTCTCCAGCAGTAAACTCAGATTACTTCCCGGGTGCTTATCCTAAACACAGCCGCAGGTCACTGCTGAGGCAGCAGGACCACTTGTTCAGCTGCTGGCCAGGCCCAACCTTGTGTGGGCCATCATTTTCCTGGGAAATCAGGTTTTTGACATGTGAGGAATACGTGAAATGGCACATCATATCACAAATCCCTGCCAAAGAGGCAACAAAAATAATAGATGACTACAAGCATCTGCTCTGCCTGCCCTTGACAGGGGTGGTTTGCCACATGCATGTGACTTGTATGGAGCATATCCTGTCACATCCCAGCCAGCATCCTGGCAAGTATGTCACATGGCAACCACCTCTAGAGGATAAGCACCATGTGGACTATTCCTTTAAGTAATTTTATACTTAACTGGAGAACATGATTTGGCACCAAAACTTAGGGAAAAACCTTTTCTTCATCTCTCCTCCAGCAAGTAAATTTTTAGATTTTTTAACGATTATTTTAATAAGATAAAATATCTGTTATCCCCCAGGCAGAAGGTTGTGGGAACAGCAGCGTGGGTATTTCCATATATTCTCTCCTTCTCCATAGATTAGACGTATGAAGCCAAGGTAACATCCAGCTGAGAAGTCAATCTTGTAAAGAAGACCAGAAAATAAGCCACAGTTCCTGCCCGACTGTGGCAGGCATCACTTATGAGAACAATCTGCTTGCACCCTTTAAATCTCCTTTCTTCCAGAAGAGGAACACCTTTTGCCATCTTTTCTTTTAAAAGGGCGTTTCCCCAGAAGGGTTCAGCTTGCCTCACTCGGCTCCGGGCGCAGGAAATGATCTGCCCACGCCGACAGGTCTGTGCGCCCAGGGGCAGCGCCTGCACGGCGGTGCTGCGCTGGCTCCAGCCCAGCCGGCTGCTCCTGGGGTCTGCTGCAGGCAGGGCAAACTCTGCTGCTGCCGCTGCTGCTTTGTGTGCCCTGTTTCTAGACAGACTGACTCCTCGCTGATGGGCTTCTTGCTCTGGTGACTTTTGCTGCGGTACTCAGATAGCCTGGTCCTTCTGAACTCCGCAGTCACTATGCTGCAGTCACAGCAGCTGGTAAATGTGCGCAAAATGGTTTGGTTCGGTTTGGTTTTCCTCTGAGTTTCAAGCACGTTTATTGTCAGGTTGTAGGCTAAATCAAATTCACTAGTGAAGGCATTCTTTCTCTGCACAAATTAAATAGATCTGTGACCCATGTATCCATTTGTAAAACAGGTAAATAGTACTTTTCTGTCTCACAGTGGCGTTTTTAAGTCTGATTCAAATCACAGCTGAAAAGGGCTTCCCTGTTTTCTGGTGATGATGAACTCTAAAAACCAGAAAAACCAAGGTTAGGTACCTGCACTTCCACATAAGACCAGTGGGTCTGTACCTGACTTGGGCCCTGATAATGATGAAAGCATATCTGGGAGTGTGCAACAGGTATCCTTGAAAATCCAGCTGTTTCCAAGTCTCTGACATTTTGTACTCATGCATTGTGGCATTCAAAATTGTTCAAAATCCAGTCCAAGTTATTTTATATTACTGCAATAATGAGGAAGTAATTGATATTTGTATTTAAGCCTCATCTCAGTACTGTCTAAAGAGACATACAATGTCTTAAAACTGTAAATAAATAAAATGGTATTTATTCCTTATAGAAAAGTACAGCCTGTATGGCAGCCTGTAGAGAGACTTGTCTTCTTACATTTGCCTCACTAGCCACAAGGTTTCAATAAACAGTCTCAGTGCAGCATGCACACATCTTTGCCACGCTTGGGCTGCTCAAACCATCTTCTTAAGCATTCATTTCTGCTAGAGCACTCCCCCAGCAGGCAGTGCTGGCCTATTTGCAGGATTCTTTCCATAGTCCACCAAGCAGCAACGTTGGATATTTAACAGCCCCTCATTCTGACTGCACGTGCACAGGAAGCAGCTGGGAAATTCTATATTGATCAACTGAGAATTTCTTGCTTAAAAAAATCAAAATCCCCAGCATGAGGGGGAAAATTGAAACTGTCTGTAGCAGATGCACAGACAGAAACTGTCTGTAGCAAAACTGCAGAGAGAGCAGTGGGGCCCTGAGCCAGGCCAGGCTGTGCTGAGTGGGCAGCTGTGCAGAGCTGGCTACACCCAAACGAGCCTCCTGGCAAGCTGGGATGTGCCATGCTGGATTTAACCGGTGTGAAGAACAAGGCTGCAGAAACTGGTTATGACCTATGTTGAGAGCAAGAGGGGAGAAGTGCTACAACTCCACCATTTACCTTTTGAGAGCTTGATCCTCATTGAAATAGCCTTCCCAAGATAGATACACAGTTCCTGGAAGTTAGGATGCATGCTTCTTCTGCATTCAATGATTTATTCATCTTTTCATCTTACCTTGCCTATATCTGGTAGGAATTAAAATTGATCACTTTTTGCATCAAAGTTTACCAAGTACAATGTAAGTCTTCAGCTCCTGGGGTAACAATGCATGAGCGTTATTGTCAGCTGGAAGTGTGTGAGAACAGCCACGTGCTCGAAGAGCCTTGATGCAGTAAAGAGAAACATATTTATATGTTTAATTGCATTCATGCTGCAAGCAGATTTTAAGCATTCAAGAGAGACATGTTGAGAAAACCAAGTATCAAGTGATTATATCCCATCATAAACTCTTTATTTGAACCTACACCTTGTTCAGTTATTTAACTATTAACACACAACTCCATGTGAAAGAATACAGCTTTGAAGTTATTGTACCACCTACATCAATTTGAAGAAATGCAATGGCAGTAAATGTCACTGTACGTAAGCATGCAGGCCTTTTTCCCAGGTATAAACCCAATTGCATGGATGACTTGCAGCTTGTGCAAGTGAAAAGCTTTCTCCTTCCCCTTCACCCCCCACAATGAAAAGAATCACTGCAAAGGCAGTGCCACCACCTGAGCTCCTTGGAGTTTGGTTTTTCCAAGGGTTTCTCGGAAGTCCATTGTCTGAAAAGATGATTTAATGAGGCAAGCCTTACAATGAACTACAAGCACCATCCTTTTCTGTACAAAATGGAGTGCAGTGAGGGCATCAGTTGGCTGTGATGATTTTGATTCACCACTGTACATTGCCACCAGGTGGGATACGCTGCTCCCCGTGTTGCAGAATATTGTGTTAGATGGGCTGCCACCACAGGCAGAAAAGTCAGCTGTCATGACTTTTTTTGAAAGGTGCTTTTAAGTTTTGATTATCAAACCACATGTAATTACACTGGACAGTATCATCCAGTCAAGTGAAATACCATTTTACTCAGAGAAAAAAAGCCTTAAAATTGCCTGTTTGCTAATGACAGAAGGATATGTAAATACCAATCAACAGTTCCAGGAGAAATATAAGAAGAAAGCTACCAGAAAAAAATTGTAAGAAATAAAGACCTCTATTTCTCTAAAAAAATATTAAGAAAGTGAAGCTGTTTTTCCACAAGGTAAACACAGCTGATTCTACAGAAAAATCTTCTTATGTCTTTCAACATTGCTGTGGGCAAAAGCACATTAGTCACTACTTTTGAAAGAGATAATGGCTTTTCAACTGCTGTGTATCCTGGTGTATCTGTGACAAATGCTCTGAGAGATAACAGCTTTGGCAGAAGCATAGTGGAGGGGATGAGAGCTCAGGATGGTTGATTGGCCTCTGCTGCTACTTCCCAGCATTGCCATCGTCACACGGACGCACGCTGGACGTGTAGGTGGCATTACAACAGAAATGGTTGAAAGTGGGTTTGTGAGGCTGCAAGTTAATTTTAAAATTCAGCTTTAGTCCACTGGAACAGATTTGTAATTATATCAGTTAGTGGCATAGATCCCCTCTTAATGTCGTCCTATCCATTTGTTTTAAAATAATAACAAGATACCAAATGCATTTAGGAGTATGGGTAAGATATGTGTTAACTGATTTCTTTTTTTACATAGAGTGCTGTCCTTTTATCCATCCATTTTAAACTCAGCTGAAGACCTGTGAATACTTAGAACAAGAAGACAGAATGCATTTCATACGTCTATCTAACACTGCTGTCTTCACATTTAACCTATCTAAAGCCTAACTGGGACATGGCTGGGCACAGAGGGGTTTGCAGGAGGCATGACTGGCTTCAGTGCAAGGCTCTCCCCCTCCAGACTCTGTAAGCAGTGTCTTCCACTCCCCAGAGACCACGGCAAACCATGACCACTTCCCTCTGCCCAAGAATAGTTCCAGTATAAACCCATGGAATCAGGAAGGGCACCAAAAAGCATCAAATATGAGCCAAGCCAAATGTTTTCTAGAATACCTCCAGAATATCAGTTCATGAAACAGTTCAGAGAGTTTCATCCTCAGGCTGGAAATTATCCAAGTGTTATCATTGTGTATCAGTCAGGAAAAACCTTAAGACCTGCATAATTGCACAAAGTCCAACACAGAAAGCCCATGCTGTAATCTAGTCTAGTTCAATACATTACTATTAATTAATACACCACACAGATGCCAAAGCACTCACTGGAATTCATTTCTCCTAAGAAAAGTTGGTAAATTAGATTAAAAAACCCCCTACATTTAACATCTTTTGGAAAAACAGACAGTTTGTTCTCACCTGGAAATGTTCAGATGTGGTCCCAGGAAAATGCATTTGGACGTGACATCTTCAATTTGAATGATAGGCACATATTGCTATATTGAGGATTATTGTAACACCTCCTTCAAGTTGTGCACACTTGAAAAGTTTTATGTACCACCCTAAAGAACACTTGGCCACTGAAAAGAGGGGATAGCCATTGCAAATCCCCAAGTCCAGCTCCCTGGAACAGCAGTTCCAGCATTACTGCACGTAATTTCCAGAGATGTGGATAGCATCTCTCTGTTTCTCCGCTTGTAATTTGAGTGGTTTTGTCTATAATCAGATGTAACAGAAAAAAGGAATTTTTGAAATCTTGTTTTCTTTTTCTGTTTGATAAATTCTGTTGTTTCAAGGAAAGATTTGCAGTTTGGTTAGTTTTGATTTAGTTTCTAGACCCATGACTGGCTTCTGCAGGTTTTAACCAGTAGGTCGTCTGCTTAGGAAAAAATACATCTGTGAACTATAGAAGTGCATTAGCTAAGAGAATCTATAGTGCATCACATGCAGTGAAGCAGATGGACTCTATGGACGAGTTAACAGTGACTTCTAAGATTATCTTAAATAATGGAGGGGTATTTTTCCCTACATGACTTAAACCCCCATATGCTTTGGGGTTTACCCAGCCTCACTAGCTGCTCTTGCAGAGCATAGGGCATTTCATAAGATCTACAGAGCAGCAGCTCCCCCTTGCATGTTTAACTCATGCTACAATTTATAAAAGACATGAACTAGAAATCAGATGCCCCCCCATCAACCCCTCAAATACCAACCCCCTGCTGTACTCTAGGAAGAGTCACATCCTGTCCTGTACCTTCTATTTCTTTTTTTGGGCTCTCATTACTTGAAAACCTTGAGCAGCTTCCAGTTTAGTCATTTCCCCTTATCAGGAAATTCAGATGAAATTACATTCCTACCGGAGGCTTTTAAAACTATATAGGAGACCTGTTTGCCTTTACAGGAGATATATTTTACTGACATTTTTGTTTTCCCATCCAAGTGGTGGTCATCTGCTCATTTCGAGCATTCACAACCCCTTCTGATTTTCACTGCAGATTTGTCTCTGTCATCTTGTCATTTTGTTCCCCAGCTACCCAACCTGGTAAAGGGGAGAAAAGGGCAGGCTTCCACTCCACGAATTTTATCGAGTAACTACTTGACCAGCCTCCCATTACCACGAAGGGGACCCATCAAGAACTGTACCTAAAGCTAGTTTTCTAAACAAACTGGTACCTGCCTGCTTTTAACTATGCTCCAGAAGAGTTCTCTGGATCAGGATCAATACTCACAAGGTAAGCAAGCTACTGATGTTCATCACCTGTGCCTAGAGCCTCCTGCAGCTACCAGCACCTGTCTGTGCTCACTGATGACCTCTGCACCAAAACACCTGCTAAGGAGAGAAAAAAATATGAGCAAAACAAAGTGGGTTGGATGGAGGAAACTGAGCACTTGACCCAACAGTCTACGATGGGGGAAAAGGAAAGGGATGGAGGCATCACACCTGGACAGGATACAGAGGAGGCACAGAGCTCTCCTGGAGGTCCATGCACACATCCCTCCTTGCATGGACTGTCCTCTGCTCTGATGTTTGAACCTCAGCTGTAACAGCCCACTCCTCTCTCTTCCATCACCTCCTATTTCTCCCATATGCCCTCAGCTTCATCCCACTGCTCAACAAGCTGGTGTCCTCTCCTGGGGCATGCCAAGGCCCTGTTAGCATCGTGGCTTCTCTTGGGTTCCTCCAGGCAGCCTTTGCTACCTGCAGGTGAAGGTCTTGGGGAGGTGACCAGGTGACACAACTCCCCATTTATAAGGTATTCAAAATCATTTTGCCTGGTGAACGCACCTCCAATGGTTCCCTTTTAGGATCATAAATGACTGTGCAGGTCACATACACTAGAAAATAGTAGTAACAATAATATTATAAAAAATCATACCAGGATTGCCACCATTTTCCCCAGCTCATAAGGGTAACAAACAGTGCTTTGTCTGTGTGCCAAGCAGCCTTGGTGCAGAGTTGTGGAGCAGAAAGAGCTGCCTGACTGCCTCCAAACCCAGCCTCAGAGCAACCTCCAGTGGCAGCGAGCTGTTCCCGCAGACAGGGCACCGATGGCACTGCCGGCAATCCCAGCATGCTTCTGCCACCAGAGAGAATGCTGGCCCTCATGGACACGCAGGAATTTTGTATGACCACCACCACTGTCATTAGGGCACCAGGATAAAAATGAATGAATGAATGAATGAATGAATGAATGAATGAATGAATGAAAATTAAATTGTCTCTATGTTCCCATGACTCATCTAACAGCTGAGATGCTCTACTGGCACAAATCCAAACTCGTCATCCACTCAAGACCCAATTAAAAAGTAGAAAAAAGGGCAGTTATTAGTTTAAAATTTTGTGTGAACTTTCTGCTGGTGACTGGACAAGTCACACACTTGTTGCAATTCATGAACTAGTGAGATACCTCAGTGCATGCAAAACTAAGCACAAACTCCAGGATCTTTGCTACGTAGAAATGTAATTAACCAAGCACATATTTAGCATTGCCACATATAAAGTGCTTTGTTGAGTGAAAGTCTGAACCACAGTCTACCAACACTGATGAAAGATCTGAGGGCTTTGGGTTCACCTCTCTATAGAAAGCCTTTTTTGTTTGTCTTTTACCACAACAGGCACACATGCTCTCGTGAATAAAGGGCTACAGCTTACAGTGGCAATCCACAGTGTATTTTGCCATCTCAGCTATGTCTTTCTTATTGTCTTATCTCTTATACTAAGTCCTGGGGAACACAGCTTGGCTCAGCCAAACCCAATCAAGCAGAAACCCCCTACTCTGCAATCCAGGTTCATGCAATGAGAGTTAGAATAAGTAAAATCAACACCACCAAAGGTAATCAACATTTTATTTATAAACATACATTTACTATAAAAGCTGTTGAGTTTTAGACAAGTTTTCCTAATTTCCAGAGGCATCTTAGAATAAATAAAATAAAGGGAAGATTAGCATAACTGGTATTCAACATTAGTCCCAGCTAGGAGAGCAATCCTTGTCCCTGAATGGACACGCAGATAAGGATGGCCCCCTTCTGGTTCACCAACCTTTACAACATTCACTGAAAACTACAGATGTACTGCATCAATAACACTACATAGCAAGAGTAAGGAAAAAATACACCATGAAAATGGGGCTTGTAAAATACAGATGGGTTATGACACCTGTTCAGGTTCTCTGAAGTAGCAAGAGGCTGAATAAATTCCAAGACATCTAAAACCCATACATATATTGTACTTGCTCAGTAATAATAAATCACTTTTTGCAGCGAATACATTTACATTGCAGTTCAAATGTAGGAGAGCATTATTTTTTTCTGTGCTCAAAGTTTCTGATTAGAAATGTATCACCTTAATGTGTTTAAACTGGAAAAAAAAAAGAAAAAAAATCTTAGCCTGAATGATTTTGCCATGTAAAATTCCAGACAGAATATAAAATCAAACATAAGAAGTTGGCAAGTATAAATCAGAAAACTGTTGAAAATTATTCTGTGCTGGTGAATAGATGTTCATTAGGGGAAAAAATCGTCATCGTCGAGCGCTGCTTCATTTCGCTTTACAATCAACTTTGCTAAAACATGCATATGCAAAACTATCTGATAGACACTGGGATCAATTTCTAAGCAGCTCCAGAGACCCAGTGATGTGTTTGCAGTGCGATGCAACATCCCTCCCCCCTCGTTCATGCACTTTATCTCAACCATGCTCCTAAGCCCTTTGGGCACTTACCCCTACATGAATGAGAAGCGGACCTGACCTCTGAGACAACCAGCTCTTTGATACACTTGAGGACTGATTTGCACATCTAACTCTATCACGTGGGTGAAGCAGTGCTAGAGACTTGTACCAAATAGATGCACAAGCATGCACAGTCTCATTTAAAAATTAGGTTCAGACATTATATATTTACATATCCTTAATGCAGCGCATGGAGTTACACAGATGTACCACGTCAGTTATGAAATCTGCTTCTTGAATTTCCATGCCACACATTCTTTGTGGGAAAATGTTGTAACAACCACAAGCAAAGAGTAAGCATCCTGGTTATCAAAACCCTTTAACAGTAAATCATGCAGGTGGTTGATCAAAATATAGGATAACACTTTTAGTTCCAAAACATTTGTCTGATTTATTTTATTTTTACTTAAAAATATTCCCCAGGTGAAGTTCACGAAGAACTTCAGCTTTTTGGATTTATTGCATCCATAAGTCATTGCTGACTGTGTGCAACAGCTTTGCATTTTCTAAGGCACAATATTAAGGAAGTAACATGTAACTTTCCAGCAGACAGTCACAATGTCCTCCAACAACATCGCGTGTGTGTGTTTGATGACACGCAGTTTTGCATGGTTATGCAACTCACATGCAAGCAACTGTCTAGCATTTCAATAAATAATTGCTAACTAGAGAACAACTCAGAATTATTGCTTCCCTAATAACCACTTCCTTTCTATTTACCAACACATCAAAAGATGACAGATATGCACATAAATAAAAGAAATGTCTATTCATTTAGTTTTATAGTGTTTTTAAGGCAGAAAAGATTTTTTTCCTCCTCCATTTGAAGATATTTCCAGTAACTGTTTACCAAAAAGTGCTAGGATATTTTACAATTAATATAACAATTTAGTTGCAACATGTTCCCTAACTTTGTGTATTCTAAATACCTGCTGAACCTCTGTTTCAATGAGCTGCTGGATCACTTTAGTAAGAAGCACATGCTTAATCAAAGAGCACAAAGGAAAACTGTCCTAAACATAGGCAAGGCAGTTTTTCTGCCTGTGGCTCCAGCCTCCTCCCTGCCCATCTTCCACACTTCTGGGTTTTGCTGACTATTTCTGGGTAGTGGATGGAGTAACACAGGCCCAATGCTGTCTAATTCTCTACCCTGGGGGGTACCCAAACCACACCTGTTTCTCCGCATGAGGTTTCAACCAAGTGTAATGTTTGCAAGCGAACGAGCAGATGTCCAACCCATTTAAATCGATTGGCAAGTTACATGTCAAAGAGAAAAGCTTCACCATAGCATCAAACTGCAGCTTGGAGACTCACAACTCTGCTGGGTCCGCCCGCTCGGCTGCCTCTTCCCCACATCACCTTTCATCGAGTTTAATAACAATACAGGCTGCTGAGCTTACTAAAAATGATTGCTCCTGATGGGAATTCTTCCATTGTTAATGGTATGCAGTCTTTAGGTTTAATGAAGAAATCTTTATTTCAGAGAATATTAAGCTATAATCATGAACATTATTTGAGGTACACAAACAAAAAATCCTATATGACTAAAGGTGCAATAATTTATTTTTTTAACTTCTACCCTCCATTGAAGGTAATATAAACACAAAATGCTTCAGAATTACAGGATGTATTATCAAACTAGTCTCTGTATAAAAAAGGTTATAGCTTCAGTTATAACAGAGAAGTCGTGCTGTGATGTTTAGTTTTTCAAATGCACTGATTAGATACTATCTCAAAATTACTTCTCGGCTCAAGTTGGCATATTCTATAAAGGTTCTGTAAACTTAAAGTTTTTAATTGCTAGAAATATTAAACCAAAACAGCTTTATTGCATGTTTATTCTCTTATTACTTTCAAAAGAACAAGGTAACAGACTGGGTATCATAAGCATACCTGAAAGGTTGTTTTGTTTTTTTTTCATAGTACTTAGGCTTTGCCTTCCCAAACATGGTCAT
>WAAG01008383.1:1081-66014 GCA_013390105.1 Tichodroma muraria | reverse complement strand
AATTCTCAAGTGTGGTTGCTTTTAAACTGCCCCTAGAGGAGCCTGTGTCTTCTCTACATCCATGGAAGGACTCTTAGAAAGACCTGCCTGGTAAGTGGCCTCTGGAGTAAGAAGCCTCCCACCAGATGACAGGAAGACAGTTAGATTTCTAACTGGACTCTGAAAGTCTCCTATGCAGGATATAACTGATGGGCAAGAACGTGGATAACACTGATCTCTTTTTTTGGTAAAGAGTGCTGTTTGGAAACACGCTGTTTAAATTCAAATCTCTAAGTGTGGATGTATGGGAACATCTATAAAATGCTCTGAAACATCTTGCTCTGGCCACAATAAGGATCAAGATCTTGAACTAGAAACCAAGGGTTGAGCTGTTTAATCATCTCCTTAAACAAAAAAAGCTCAAGCATGGTTCATCCTGACAAGAAGAAAATCAAGCAATGGTGGCAAGAGGCATGCATGGACGAGCACAGAGGTCCTGACTAAACTCTGACATGAAAAGGAAATGCACAAAAGGTGGAAGCAGGGGTAGGTAGCCCAGGAGGAAGCCTTACTGGTGACAGTGTCCTTCAGCAATCCCAGGGCCCTGAGCAAGGGGGGCAAAAGTGCTGAGGAAACTGGATAATGTAATTGAAAGGCCACTCTTTGAAAGATCACACTGATCAGGAGAGGTTCCTGAGGCCTGGAAGAAAGCCAAAAGCCGCTCCTATCTTCAACAAGGACAAAAAGGAGCATCGGGGAAATTAGAGTCTAGTCAGCCTCACCTCAATCCCTGAAAAGACAATGGAGCAAGAATAAATCATGGGGAACCATTTCCATACACATGAAGAACAAGGAGGTATTCAAGTGAGGTCAGCATGGGTTTACAAAGGGGAAATCAGACCTCACCAACGTGACAGCCTTGAGTGAATGAGCAGTCTTGGTGAATGAGAGCAATGATGTTGTCTGCATTGACTTTAGTAAGGCTTTTGACACTGTCTCCCATAACATCCCCATAGACAAAGTATGAGTTACCTAAGTGGGCATGAGGTGGATCAAAAAATGACTGAATGGATGGACCCAGAGTATCGTGGTCAGTGGCACAAAGTCCAGCTAGAGGCCGGTTGCTAGAGATATATTCTGTTACCAGGTCTTATACTTTCTGGCATCATTATTAATGGGCTGGATGACGTGACAGTGTACATCTTTGGCAAATTTACATATTACACAAAGCTGGGAGGAGCTGAAGCACCAGATGATGTGCTGCCCATGCAGAGCAACCTCTGGGACAGGCTGGGGAATTGATCAGAGAGGAATCACATGAAGATCAACAAAGGGAAATGCAAAGTCCTGCACCTGGGGAAGAACAACCCCATGCACCTGTGTAGGCCGGGGACTCTGCAGAGAAGGACCTGAGGGGTTCTAGAGGACATCAAGCTGGCCGTGAACCAGCAGTGTTCCCTCACAGCAAGGACAAACAGCAACATCCTAAGTTCCATTAGAAAAAGCATTGTCAGTAGGTCAAGACAAGTGGTCTTTCCCCTCTACTCAACGCTGGTGAGGTCACACCTGGAGTCCTGTGCCCAGTTCTGGCCTCCTCAGTACAAGAATGATCTTACTGGAATGCCTCCAGCAAAGGGCACTAAGATGATTAAAGGACTGAAGCACATCTCGTGTGAGGGAAGACAGAGAGCTGGGAATGTTCCTTCTGTTCATCCCAGAGAACAAAAGGCTTAGGCGGAATCTCGTCAATGTGGGAGGGAATGAAGAAGAGGGAGTTAAGTGCCTGCTGACAGGACAAGAAGCAATAGGCATTATTTAAAACATGAAACTCCACCTGAACACCAGAAAACATCCTTTTACTCTGTGGGTCATCAATCTGGAGAGGTCACAGAGTCTCATCTTTCCTGTGTATCCAATTCTTTACTGTGGGGGTGTTGAGGCACTGAAAGAGGTTGCCCAGAGAAGTTGTGGAGGAAGTGTTCAAGGCCAGGTTGGATAGGGCATTGAGCATGTCAGTCTAGTGAGAGGTGTCCCTGCCACAGGAGGGGGGTTGGAACGAGGTGATCTTGAAGGTTCTTCCAATGCAAACCATTCTATGATTCTGACTATGGAAACGAACAAAATCTGACTCGACCCAGCCCTGGAGAACCAGGTGTAGCTGACCCACCTTGAATAAGAGGGGGTTGAACCACATGATCTCCAGAGGTCACTTCCATGCTCCACATTCCTGTGATGATTCTGTGAGTCACTACAGTAGTTCCTGGTGTCCTGTATGGTCTTGGTTCTTGTGCGTTTTGCTGATTTTTCCCTGAGGTAATTAATTATTGGTGTAATTAATTGCACTGAATGCATGTACCTCTGAGGATGAGGTGGTTGTGGAGAAACCTGAACTTAACAAAATAATCAGAAGAATTGTCCATTAAAAAACAATAGAGGATCTGGGAATCACGTCCATGACTGTGAGGTTCTGTACACACGCTTTCAGCAGAGTAAGGAAGGTCCAGGGAGATGGAAGCTCACAAAGCACACAGGGCAGGGTCAGATGAGAAGTGGGAGAAGAGTGACGTACGACAGTCAGTGCTAAATACAGTGCACAGGAACGCTGGGTTATTTCCCAGTCCATGAGAACCAATGCCACAAGGTCTGGGCAGTCTGGGTGGCAGTGGTAAAATTAAAGCCCTAGGACTGTATCGAAACAGGGCACCAAGCATGGACAAATAAATCAGAGTCAGTATTTCCAAACTGTGCACTCAGAAAATGGAGAAAACACAATTAACGACTGCCTTGGAGAAGTTGGATTTACGTGACCACCCAGGAACTGTGAAGCACAGACAGTTCTCCAGGACAGCAGTCCACCAGCTGAACCATGAGCCTGTCCTTCCTCCAGCTGTGTTCCCAGTCTCCTTCACAGCATGGTCCCAGTATATTTTATGCACTAAGGCAGGATGCCATTAAGGAAAAAATATGTGATCCTGTAATTAATGTCTGTCTCACAGAAGAAGATTAGAGAAGCATTTGTCAAGAATGGTCTAGGAATAATTGTTCCTGCCTTGGGAGAAAGAGATGGACTGGAGTCCCCACATGGCTCCTTGAGGTCCCTTCCAGGCCTCTTTTCCACAAAGTCATACATGCCAAAATTAAGCCAAATTAGGTTTGTGCACATTGTTTTAATTCTAGTTTTCTGTAACTTCTGAATGCTTGATTTCAGAGCCATTTTGGCACAGACTACAGTGTCCTGTTTTTTAGGATCCTGGTCAGTTTGTTTTAAAGCCAACCCATCTTAGCAAGGATGCCATGATATGCACACCCACCCCTTGTAAGAGCCCCTTGACAAAGACCTCTTCCAGGGACTGGCAGAGAAAACCAAGGTGACTGTGACCTCTCCAGCTAACAAAGGTTAGGGTGGCAGTGGGAGGGGAAGCACCAGAAACTTGCCTTCCAGATCCACGTGCTGTGAGCAGATGAGATGAAAATCTAAGGATGCCTTGGTTCCATTCCAAACTCTGGAGAGCAATATGTATCACCAGGAGCTTTTTGTTTCTTGCCATCCATGTTCTCTCCAATCCTGTTCTATTTTCAGAGCCTTGAAAGCAAACAGCTCTTTTGCTTCCTCCTCTGCTCCCTGTCCCACCACTGTCAGGTTGGGGTCTTTCCTCTCCCCACTCTAGTCTCCACTAATTGCATCCCACACTCTACCTCTGTCCCCCTCCCAGTCACCTGGTTTGTCCTGCCATCACATGTATTTTCACTTCTGCTCTATTCCCTACTCCCTCACCTTTTTTGCCCAACAGCTGCTCCCAAGCCCTGAATCCTTGGTGGTTTAATCCTTCTCTCTGTCCTCATTGCTGTTCATTGTTGATTCAGAAAATCAGCCTCCCCCCGTTCCTGTCTCTGCCGCAGTCACACCACCTTTCCCTCTCACAGCACCTCCTCCCCCACCTATTCCAGCCCCAGTCACAGCAGATTCTTCAAACAGATTTACCTCTTTCGTCCCACATCTGGCTTTCACAGCCACTTCTCCTGCCATGCTGCTTCATAGCCAGTGTGGTGGTCATCACTTAATGAGATAAACCCCACTGTGCTCTCAGCTCAGTGCAGCCTCCCATGCCAAGGCCTGGCAAGTGGGGTGGGCTTGGCCACCACCTGTGCACAGCCCAGGTGATAGGTGCTCCAGCTGCTGCAAGGACACAGAATGTACTCAGCCAGGACTTCCCAGGCATGATTTGGGGGTGGCATTTTGTCCAGTAAGTGCTAATAAGCCTCCACAGACCTAAGTGGTCAATGATTTTTCAAAGTCGTAAAGTGTGGTCCAGTTTGGATAGCTTTTGTCAAGACCCTAGCTAGATTTCCAGTTTGTATGGTGTGAGGAAGCGTCTCAGACGAAAAACTAAGGCATTCTTGAAATGGGACAAATGCATTTTTTTTAGCCTTCTTCTTGGAAATGTCCTGAATCACTTTCATTTTAAGTTTTCATCACTCTAAAAATTACAAGCAAGTGAATCCAAGATATTTTTATAGGAAATGCTGTGCGGCCTTAATATTCAAGGGATATTAAGCATCTCTATGCATAGGAATATTAATTGTTAGATAATGCAGTCATAAAGTATTTCACTTTTTTTTCACCTTTGTTTTTCTCATTTCCATTCTTACCAATTCTCAAAATCTGCCAATCGCTGCATCCTCCGGGCCTCTAATATTTTACTCTTCATTGGAGACCTTTTTGCTGCAGGACGAACTCCTCAGAATCTGGAACATCCCCTGAATTAATTTATTCCATTGGTGACTGCTGAGTCATAAAAACAGTGGTATTATACTGAGGACTTAAGTCATAGGCAGCGTTAAAGGAGCCATCTGCTTGAGCAGCTGAATTAGTCTGAGCAACATCCTTTTCAGCACAGTGTCATGAACTTCCCTTACACTGATCATGTTTTTTTTTACAACGATGATATTCAGGTTTATTAAAGGTCTTTCTGTGATCCTGGGCTTGGGCATGCTTGCTGAGTTGCTGAAAAAAAAGCCACAAGGTTTATGTCAAAAGTGGAAGTCACTGTGCTCTTTCCCACAGACACAGACATCAGCAGAACAGCTCTTGCTGCTTGAATGGCACGAGCAGATCAATGTCTTACATCTGTTTTGGTCAGCCCAGCATTTCTTTTACACTCTACAGGTAGGTTGCAAACTTGCAAATCCAAGGAGACAGTGGTACTTTCCCTGTGAGGAAAGCGTGTCTCTCAACGCTTCCAGGCATGTTGCGGCGGAACAAAGCTGCGACCATTCTTTCATCAGCCACCCTAAGGGTAGGAAGATCTTTAGAAGTCAATGTTTCATTTATGACTGTGGATTAGAACGGCCTAAACTGGTCACGGAGAGAAATTATTTTACAATAATCCTGTAAAAGGAGAGACAGAATCTCTGTAGTTCAGCTGCTGGCTGCACAGGGCTTGGCACCGATCTTGAAATCCGATGAATAACGTTGGAAACAATATTGTTCCTAGATTTCCAGCTGTACCGGAAGGTAGGTGGTCAGTGCAAAACCTACCCTACCTCCTGCTGCTGCTGCAAGATTGATGCTGTCTGGATCAGGGGAAGGATAGCCCAATTCTGTAAAATAAATAGGCCCCTGCTGTGGCCAGCATAGAGGTGTCATCTCTCCTGGTAGGAGTGTGGCCCACCTGCAGCCCAGGGTCTGATGGCGTTGCAGGGCGCTCATTTTTCCCAGTGGAAAGCTGCAAGATGATTTTTTTATTTAAGTGCTTTACCAGACATACCTCACATGCTTGTGGGGTTGTTTCTAATGCTGTCATTATCTAGAAAAATCTTTGCCTCGTGGCAGAAATCGCATACTTGCTGATGGGGAGCAGGGTTCTTTTCTATTTCTAACTGATGATTGTCAAATTCCAATTTTTCCAAATGGTGGGATGAGCCTGAGAAAGTGGGATGTTTTCCCTCTGTGTAAAGACACAAATACATGCATGAACATGCACAGAAATATTATTCAATTCACTAAAACCAGCTGTTGTGAACAAACCACCCACATATAGCAACTAATCAACAGCAAAAACATTGGTCTCCCCTGTTAATACTCCAGACTGTTGTCTGAACTCCTCCATCTTCTCTCGCCTCTCACTCACTTCAAGAAGACATTTGGGATTTTCACTGCCATTCAAAACCTGCTGTTTAAGGAAGTTAAAAAGGACCCACCAAGAGCATCAGCTCTTGTTTTCCTGTACTTTCATGGGTCCTACTGGTCACTCAGGCCTTGCTAGTGAAACACTTAGAGCCAGTTTTGCAAACATATAGTGAAGAAACCTTGATGCAGCTCAGGGAAGTGGCACTTGAATGCCAGGTGCCAGTGAGAGACAGAGACCGTGGTTTTTCTCTCCGAGATGAGCATAACAGTCAGTAGAAGAGACAAGGCTGTTGACTCCCAGTTTTCCTCCTTGAGTAAATTAGACCCCACGTCATCCTTGGATACACTTTGTTGTTGTTGAGTTTGTCTGCTTTAAAGGCTTAATTCAGATGCCCTCAGGCAGCTGTGGCTGAAGCCAGTGGGGGCGTGGTTTTTCCCCCGGAGAAGACAGTGAGTATTTAGCCCAAAGGTGTTGTACTGAGGCACAGCAGGTACCCAGTAATGCTTCCAGGTTGGAGCTGGGCTTCCAGGGATGGGAGAGCCTGGCTCCCCCACTGACTGCAGCACGCCCCTATCAGTTATTTGCAGAACTAGGAAAAAGACCTCTCAATTGGAGGGCTGTGAAGAATGGACTGCAGAAGCAGGAGAGCTCTTAATGTGTTTTTGTTACTGGCATGAAAAAGGCTGTAATAGCAAGGAAATTAACTGATACTTGCCAAAGTGTAGCTCGCCATCAATGTAAGATTCACCTGTCAGAGGAAAGGAAGTCTTTATCCACCACCTCTATTTGGGAGACTGTTAAAAAATACTCAACCAAAACCCAGCTGCTTTCAAACAAGGGTTTGAATTCACTGTAATCATGTACAGAGTATCCCACTGTTCATGGATCTGCCTTGCACTGCTGTAAATTCAAGGTGCGATTGCATCAGCTAATATTATTCCTGCCGTTCTCTTTGGTTTGAAATATCACCCGACTCATTTGGGTTAGATATGAGATGCAATTGCCAGGAAACCAGTGCACAACTCTAGAAGGGTGCCTTGTTCATTATATTCACCTTTTCCAATAAAATATCCATGCTATTCCTATGTTGGATCATATCATCAGGACACTGTAGAGGGCTGTGCTTTCATTTTCCCCTTCTGTGAACCCCTTGAGAGGTACCAGGCGCTTTCTAAGGAACTCAGGTCCTTGCGGATTTTCTAAGCCATGGGAAGCTCCAAGAAATAAAAGCTCTTCATGTTTTCTGTACTCACCAGGCACAGGTGCATCTCTCAGCAATTGCAGGAGGTGTGTTGAAAGGAAACATGGATGACAGCCCTTCTGTGGGATTATTAACCTACTGGTGGTAAATCTAAGACCCGATGGGTGCTGGGAACCCCAGGGCCATTGCAGACTTGCAGAGAAAATGTCAACTTCCTGATAACCCACAGGAATTTTGCCTGCTTGTGGCCTGCCTTTCTGATGTCCTAACTCCCAACAAGTGTTTCTTCTCTCTTTTCAAAGGTGAGCATGATCCTGTCCCAGCATCCTGGGCCTCCTGTGCTGCTGGAGGCAGGGAACAGTGTATTACAGCCATTCTCACGCGGCTGCCAAGGGAAGGGTATGACCTGGTAGCAGTAAAACCAGGGCTCTCCCTCAAAGCCTCCCTGGAGACTGAAAGAGGGGTAGGTATGAGCTGCTAGAGGGAACTAAAAATAGACAGTCTCTTCTCTGAGTAGAGCAGGGATCCTAGGAAGAAGAGGCCACATTCTTCATCAGCATGTAAGAGAGTAGGTTGGAGAATGGGAAGGAAGAACAGCTACTAACTAGAAGACAGCATTGGCATGAGAACAAGTAGACAAAAATAGGCTATGAAAAAATGTGGGCTGAAAATCAGAAACAAGTTTCCTTCTGTCAAAGTGAAGTTCTTGAATAACCTGCCAAGAAAATTCCCAGTGTCTTAAGATGGACTGTGATAAATTAACAAGAGGGACTTTATGACTCACTGTTTGTCATTGCTGGGAAATATGATGATGACTAGGAGATCCCTTCTAGCCCCACATTCCTGCTGGTATGATAACAGAGGAATCTGTGTAGGGTGCAATAAATGCTGAATCACTGAGTGCTTTATCTAGCCGCCTGGCAGGACAAAGTCCCTCGTACCCATCCTGTCTGCAAAAACCTCCAGGAAAAAAAAATAAAAAATTCCTGACGTAAATGATCGTGCTCTGGCAGCACAAAGCATGCAGCTACAGATGCCTGAGTTAGAAGAAAACCAGCTCAGCTACAGGCATTTCTACACAGGGGAAAGGTGGTGGCACGGATGTAAAAGCAAGGAACCCCACTGTAAACACTGGGAGGTACACATTCCAAGGTGAATGTGCTCCAGCAGCTTCAATACACAGTCTTAATGAGAGAAACAAACTCTTGGAACCGTGTGGCAGTGTCCCATGCACTTGCTCAGCCAGGTGTGTGCAGGGATCGATCAGGTCCATAGGGCACGACTGTGTCACGCAGCAGAAAGTTCCTGCAGTCAACATCAACCACTAAAGCCATCCACAGTTCTCCTGCCATGCCGGGATCCACAATTCTCTTGATGGTATTTTTTCCCTGTCTCCATGGAGTCCCCCAAGCACCTTCTGCCTGAGCACAAGGCCAGCAATCAGGATGCAGCCTACACTGATGGGTTTAGTGCCTCACACCTGGACATCCACAGCTTTGCTGCTCTGGCTGCAAGTGCAGACCTTGGGGTAACAGCAGCAGCTGGCAATTCAGCAGTGCAGAGCTGGAGGTGGAAGCCAAGAAGACAGCCCTGAAAAACTGGACAAGGTAAGAGATAGGCCTGGTTTCTTGGCTCAGGAGAGCAACGCTGCTCAGGAGGAGAGTGCTTCTCCACAGTCCTCATGGCTGCCAGACTCAAGGAAGACTTTTCTGGAGCTTCTTCCAGACGTGTGGAGATCATGTACAGATGTGCTCCCTCACCTCCTCAAAACCTGCAGCACAGGCTACTTGGAGCCATAGGCCCCCTGACTTCTGCTCCCCACTGTGCCACAGAAATGTCTCCACACAGATGTGGCACCACTGTACAGCCACTGTGTCCAGGGATTGCACGGTCTGGTTACTCTAGACAAAGGACACCAGAAGGTTCTCTCTCTTGCAGTACTTTCAAATACTCATTATTTCTCATAACTCCACCCGGTATCAAAGATCAGAGCAAGAGGCTCCCAGAGATCCCAGCTGCTAATGCCAACATGAGGCAGTGGGGAAACTTCCACACCAATGGTCAGCAGTTCCATGCCACAGAGCCTGTCATAATCCCTCTCTGCCATAGCTAACAAAGCTCTTTTCATCTTTTCCCCTTTTCTTTTCCTTTTTTTAACCAAGCAGCTGAATCACAATCAAGACCAATTTTGTTACTTCCTAAGCAGTGGCAAGCTGACAGGGTGACAGAGGCAGACTGAGCCATGGCAGGTGATTGTGGCACAAGAACCTCAAGGCTTCCTTGCTTTCCTGCCTCTTGCCAAGGCTCACCAAGCAGTCATGGGGAGAGATCTCATCCTGGCTCTGATGTGACCCTTCCCCTAAAAAGCCATCAGCAAGGAAAGTGTCCAAAACTGAACACAAAATTCGAGGTGTGACCTCACCAGTGCTGAACACAGGGGGATGATCGCTGCCCTGGTCCTGCTGAGCACACTATTCATGACACAAACCACAACCCTCTTGGCCTTCTTAGTAGGTGCATGCACAGGCTATGCAGTTTTCAGGTGGTGGCTGCTGGTCACTGCACAGAGAAGCAACGACCTCAAAATCCAGCAGTGAGTTTCCAAACAAACCCTAGGTTCAAAGTCCTCTGGAGGGTTTTTCTGCATTCACTAGCGGATTAAAAGTTAATTTTTATATCAGCCCCTTCCAGGTGGGTTCATGGTTGATCATTTCCTTTGACTCTGCTGCGGTATTTCCCATCCCCGGAGCAAAGTGTTATTCTAAACACGTTTGGAGGTGGGGAGAGGTTTTGACCCATATTTAATAGGGTCCCTAGAGCGTGCCTGTCTCCTCCCTTGTCCCAGCGTGGCGATGCAGTGGGATGTGCTCGGTGTTTGCCGGCACACCCGGCGTGGCAGCAGCAGCACCTGCTGCGAGCGCTGCAGAACTGCAGGCGGCTGGCAGGCGATGGGGACAGAGATCCCGAGTCCCACTGCAGGGAGCCGCCGCGCTCCCGGGTTTGCCCTGCACAGGCAGGGACCCTCCCAGTCAGTGCGCTCCCCCCAGGCCAGAGCCACGGCGCTCAGACCGCCGTAAAAGAAAAACTGAAAGAGAACGGTTTCTATTAGCAAAAAGTGACGACAGAAAGAAAAAATAATAATAAAAAGAAAATTACACTCTCTCTGGGGTGTTTCCATTTTAAAAGCAAACAGGGGCTGTGGGAATATTGTTCCTCATAAGATTACTGAGTTTAGTGATTTGCCCTACATACAAGCTCGGAAAACTGCAGAGGCAACAGGGGAAAAAAAGGTGACACCAGTGAAGAGAGAGAGAAGTGAGGGATTTCACCATCATAAAAGGTAGAGAGGGTAGTGATAACATGCTTTGTTCAAAACCAGGTCTGGGATTCCTCTGACACCTGCTCTTTTAATCAAGCCTTTCTCCAGAAGGTTTCTATTGCACTGAGCATCAGGTCTCAGCATCCTGAACTCCTGTGGAGGCAACGATAAGCTCAAATGCCATGACAAATATCCCCAAAAAGGCACACACACTGGATTTACTGTTCTTGGTGTTTCTAAGATAAAAATTAAACAGAGCATATTAATTTAAACAAACCTTATTCCAGACTACATCATCCATACAAAAACAGATGGGCACAAGACCCAGAAATTAAGGTTAAAAAAGAACCCCCTCCTCAGATCCTCCTTTACAATGGCTAGCTTGTCTTTCCCTTCAGCTCTGACCTGAGTCTCACCTACAACGATGTACCTGAAAAACACAAAATGCAAAGACACCTCCACGGACATCACCTTTGGACTCCATTTCCTCATTCAGATGCTACAAAAAAACCCCACCAAAACCCAAAAGTTTGCTATGCACACCCCATTCCAAAGTCCTTGCATTGCCTGGAAGCAGCACGCCCCAGGTGAGTTGCAGCCTGCAACTGCTTCTGGCGTCCATCTCCCGTCCCCAGCGGGAGTGATGCCAGTGGGATGCTCTGCTCGGGCAGCCTCGGGGGAAGGAGTCCTCTGTCGATCCGTATGGAGTGGTGTGCAGGAAGCAATGGCTGTTTCTGAGGCAGGGTACTGCTCCCTGCCAGCGTGAATCACGCGCGTCTCACAGGGAAAGCTCTCTGAGGAGATGAAGTCTGGGCTCTCACAGACCCCCAGCCCCGGTTTCTCCTCCACTAGGATGGACAGAACTGCCAGCTACCTGTGGGGCACAGGCAGCCGCCCAGAGCAGCCAGGACAAGGCCACCACCACCACTGAGTGCTGCCGACACCCTCTCAGCCAAACTCAGGCTGCAGTCGCGGCTGACCAGGCTGAGGCTGACACTGCAAATCAGAACGGGGCAAGGTTTATTCCCAATCCCCAAATTCCAGAACAAGGCACATTCCTCAGAGGGACGTGTGGCTTTAGCATTGCTGAAAACACGCAGTGTTTTGGGGGTGGGAGAGCACTTGACTTTGGGGCAGGGGTGCTCCCAAGTCACACAAAAGTGGGTTTCAGATCGTCTTTGAAATTCACCACAGGCTGGAGCTTGCCATGGTGCTCTGTCTGGTGATCCTCACAGTCACTGGGCTCTGTGTCCGTGTCCGTGCTGCTGCTGTCCAGGGAGCCACGTGGGCTCTGGAAGCAAACCTCGCAGCAGGGTCGGTGGCAGCCGTGAAACATCTCCTCAGAGCTGCTGCTGCTGCTGGAGTCAGAGTCTGGGTAATAGTACAGTGAGCGCAGGGAGGGCTCAGCAGGTGCCCTCGGGGTGCCCTGCCACCGCCGCTGCTCCTGCGGGATGCAACGTGAAGCACCCTGGGACTCTGGCCACCCCAGCCACCCCTCTGGCTGGAGGCTGGTCTCCCTTGGGACGGCTGGAGGGGATGGTGCTGGGGGGTGAAGGAGCCCTCTGCCAGCCATCTCCCCTCCCGTTCCCAGGGAGTTATGTGCTGACTCCCCACGGCCCCAGCTGCCCACCTCCTTCACCCTGCAGCTGGCACGAGGGGATACGTGTCCAGGGAAGCGTGTGGAGGCAGGGGACAATGGGATCCTCTGACGATGCCTTGCCAGGTAGGGGCTAAGGGGTGTGTGGATGCCTGGGTAGCTCTCCTGGCCCACCCATGTTTCTCCCTGCTCGCCTGAGATGCCCCGGTTGCCAAGTGGCAGTCCTGCAGATAAGGCTGGGCTGTAGGTTTTGCCATCCAGGCTTAACTCTTGCAAGATTTCCCAGAGATCCTCTCTGTTTACATAGCTGACTTTGGGGGACGACTCCCAGGCTACATCAGCTGAGTTGTCCCGGCCTGGCAGCTGCTCCAGAGGCTGCTCCTGCACTGCAGGTGTCCCACACTCCTGGACATCTTTGAGGCCACGTTCAGCGCTGTCCCCTGTATTAAAAAGCAGCACCTGAGAGCAAACAGGCTCCTGGGCTGCATGTTTCTGGAGGGCCTGAGCATTGCTGCCAAGAGGTGACGTACCCAGCAAGCAGGGGGGCTGCCACCCATCCCTCTCTGGATCCGGGGGGCAGCAGTCCCCTGGTGCATCCCCAGGCTGCCCTGAGCTCCAGGCACAGGGAGCTGCTGGCAGCGCACGGGGGTCGCAGCCGCTCTCGGCAGACATCAGCCTCATCAGCTTCTCCTTGGCGCTGCTCACTTGCTCCTGCAGGCTTTCGATCACGGCGTTTTTCTGTGTCAAACAAATAAGCCTGTCAAGTGTGGGGCGGGCAGAGAGGAGGAAAACGCTGCCAGTTTGGAGGCAGGCGCTGCCAGAAAACAAATCACCCCTCTCAGCATGGCAAGAGCCACACCAGCAGCATGTGTGACCTCAGCCTCCCCTGCAGATCCCCAGACACGTGTGTGTGTGGGAAGGGGCTCACCGGGCAGGCAGTTCCTCAGGCTGGGGGTGTTCCTGCCCATGCAGTGAGGTGAGGGAGCAGGAGGCTCGAGGCTTTTCTGAGACAGAGCATCTCCCCTCTACATTAACCACGTTTGACAAGGCTGTGGGAACCAGGTTGTCTTGCATCCTCCCTACAGAATTTTTTTAAGCCCTCCAAATTACACCTAAATTGTGGTGCTATGGAGTGTGACAAAACAAAGCAGCTCTTCCCCTCTGGAAGGAAGGGGCTGGTAAGAGATCACCAGTGTGGACAGGGGTGTAAAGAAGGGCTTCCCACCCTGCCAAGCCTTCAGCCCACAAAAGGGAAGGGGAGAAGCTGGAGGAGGGGGGCCAGCAGAGCCCCGTACCTCGGTGAGCAGCTGCTTCATAGAGTTTTTCTCCCCTATGAGCTGGTAGAGCTGCTCCTCGCTGTACACTGAGCGGCAGCTCCTGCTCGGGCTGGTGAAATATTTTGCCATGTGGCTCATGGTTTGGCTTTCTTCTTCAAAGGCTTTCCACTGCTTGAGCTGGGGAATAGAAGAGGGTGTTATCCACAGAGCCCCAGCCGACACAGCGGGAGGCAGGCACAGCTCAAGCGCGAAGGAGACAAAGGGATGGAGAGGGGGAGACAAAGGCAGGGTGTGACGGGGAGAGCAGAGACAGCCAGACAGAGATGGCTGGGCGAGGGGCTGCAGTGTCACTTGGAGCCTCCCACCCATCTGAGCCCTAGCCTGTTCCTGGCTCCAGCTTTTAATGCAGGAGAGGGTGCACTGAGTCTGCTGAGCACACTGTAAAAGCCCCCTCCCTCTTCTCCCCACTCCCTGACTCCATGACAGACAAAGACAGTGTCATGCATGCCCCCTTATCCCTGAATCACTGGTGACAAGCTGAAAACCAGCAATGTTTAGTATCTGTTTTCTCATCTAATGTCTGCCTGGAAGCCTTGTGCAGCCCAGCTCCAGCTGTTTATCGATCTCAGATGAGCCATAGCAAACCAAGCCCATTAGGAAAAACAAGGTAATGAATTAAAAGATTCAAGTTAAATAAAATGTTCAAGGGCCCCAGGCTCACACAGAAAAATGGTACAGGCAGACTGCAAGTACAGCTCATCAGCTTCTCCACCCTCAGTCCAAGAGACCTGGTGCTTGGCAGAGCATGGCCAGCAGGCCTGGTGCTCACCAGAGGAGGTCTGGATCCTTGCTCCCAAAGGCTGCTCGTCTAAGGGCTTGGGGCTCAGCAATTACACTGCCTCAACTGAGGCAGGAGGGGACCTCTGGAAATCATCCCAACTGCCCTGCTCAAGCAATGTCAGATGGAGGAGCCTGCTCACGACCGTGTCCAACTGGGCCTTGAGTATCTCCAAGGATGGAGACTCTACAACCTCTCTGGGCATTCTGCTCCAGTGCTTTACAACTTTCACAGAAAAAACTCCAGCCTTTTCCTTATGTTTAAATAGAATTTCCTGTGTTTCAGTTTGTGCCCATTGTCCCCTGTCCTGTCAGTGGATACCACTGAGAAGAGCCTCGCTCCCCCTTCCCTATTCCACCCCATCGATATTTATATACATTGCTGAGATCCCCCAAACCCTCCCTTGCACAGATGTGCTTTCGTCAGCTTCACCTCTTCCTCCCTTTCTCACCTCATGTCCTTGAGCCCAAACATCCCTCCAAACATTCAACTGAGTAAATAACTGTTTCCTCTCCCTCTAACAATGGGAGCATTATTCCCACTAACGTGACGGCCAGGCACACCAGGCTGCTCCTGGAGGACACAGGAAGCACAAGTGCCTCACTTCAACACAAAAGGCTTCCTTTAACCACCTCCTCCTCCTCCTCACTTGTGGCAAAGCCCAGCTTCCTTCTCCAAAAGTGCAGAGGAGGACAGCCTCCCCTGGGGACCACCAGCAGCAAAGAAGTCTCTGAGAGTGGCTGGGCCATCTGGACGGTCTGCGCCTGCCTCCATCCCTGCCAGCGGCAGAAGCTCCTGGTGTGAGTGGGCACGTGAAGTATGAGGAAAGGACAACTGCACAAAGGACAGATCCCACCACCTACATGGAGCAGGAGGAGGAGGCCACTGTCTGCCTCTCCTCATGCGGGCTGTCTGCGTGGCTGTCACCTGTGGCACGCTCCTGCAGGAGGGTTTCTGAGCAGCAGTGCTGCACTCCTTGGAGACTTTCCAGGACATAAAGGGGACAAGGGACAAGAAAGCTGGAGATGGAAAGAGGGTAGGTTTAGGTTAGATATAAGGAAGAAATTCTTCACAATGAGAGTTGTGAGACCCTGGAACAGGCTTGCCCAGGGAAGCTGTGGATGGTCCAATCCCTGGAAATGTTTAACATCAGGCTGAATGGCACTTTGAGCAACCTGGTCTGGTGGAAGCTTCCCTGCCCACAGCAGGAGTGGTAGAACTAGATGATATTTAGGTCCCTTCCAATACAAACAATTCTGTGACTCTTTGAGACTAAAGGAACTTGCTTGGGGAAGCAGAACCACCAGGGTGGGGTGGGGTGGGGCTTGGAGAATGAGCTATGCAGGTGAGTCCAAACATTTGGGGAAAAAAAGCAGGAAAGTGAGTGCATTGATGCCCACGGCTGCTGTTGTTAAACTCCAAAAATGCGCCCATTTCCAGCCAAGTGACAGGACAGAGGTGGCAGCATACCTGTGGGACAAAGATGAAGCAGTTGATCGTGGTTGTACACACAAAGATGCCTCCAGAGGTAAAACCAAACAGCAAATTGTGCCAAGTACGGAAGAAACGGTGAACTAAGCAGATGGTGCCAGCAGCCAGGAAAACGAGGTTGACCCCGACGATGAGTGTCAAGGACTGGTTGACTGGTGAGGAGCTGACGTTGTCGGTCAGACCGGCCAAGTAGGTCCCATATAGCAGGAGGATACTCTGGAAGCAGAAAAAAGAGGTTTCCAGAGTGTGGAAAATTACAGCCTGATGGTGTCAACCCCCACCTCGCACCCAGCCCGGTGAGCTCAGATACACTCAGCACAATCCTAATTAATGCTCTTTGATCTGTAATGCAGACCTGGAGCGTGCGGTGGTGATGCTGCGGCAAATGCCCGGCACGCTGCTGCAGGCCAGGAGAGGGGCTGGGGACACAGGCCAGGAGCGAGGGCGCTGGTGGGCACGGGGGTCCCAGCCAAAGGGCGTGAAGAGCCAAGAGTCAGAGGTCAGCAGGTGCTGCCACAGAGCAGGGGATGGCTGGGAGAAATTGTGAAAAACACCCCTTGGGCAGCCCGGAGCAGGAGAAGCAAAGGCAGACAGACAGCTGGCAGAGGTCCCTGCAGGGATGCAGCAGTGGGTGCCATCAAGGAGCAACAGCATAGCTCTGAAGGAGCAGGAAAGATATCCAGAAGGAATTCAAAGAAGAAGGCAAGGAGAAATGGAGGTTTAGACTGGAGGGAAGAGGATGTACTTCGTCCCTCTTTAAATAGCAACAATCCAGGAAACTACCAGGTGCAATTCTTTTCCCTTCCCTTTGCTGTTTCCTGACTCCAGCGGCAGGGAAGGGCACTACAGAAGTGCTCTGTACACAGAGACTCTCCCTCCCCCTAGCAGAGCAGTTGTTTCAGAGCACACTGTCTCACCATCCTGCTCCTCATGGGTCTCATCCACGCATTTATCCAGTGTGGTCAGGATAAAACTACCCAGCAGGATAAGCCTCTCCTCCCCTAGGTGACACTAGAAGGAAAGACCAGGTATTTTTTGCCTGCCTCCATAGAGCTGAGCATGATCTACCTTCAGGATCATTTGGAAATACCATCTAACAAAGACTCAGCTCCAGCAAGGACCTGGAACACAGGGAACGTGCCCTACATTATTCCTGTGCTACCCAGTGTGTTAGTTTGGCCAAACTAACACACCCAGTAAGCGTCAGCCTTTTACTAAGAGTCATTTTTATTTGGGCATCAAGAAGCGCTTTGTGACACGAGATGCAGATGATTTTAGACCCTTCTGAACCCCTCTGTGCTGTGGCTAGTTGATGACTGTGATGGCCACTGCCAGGGTTCAGGTCTGGAGGGACACAAGCAAGAGAGGTTCATGTCCAGATCTCTGGTGAGACTCCCAACTTCAGAGCAGCATGAAGTCCCAGGGTGGGGTGGTAAGAGTGAAACCTGCCTTGCTGGGAACTGGGCTGGCGCCTGACCCTGCTTTGTAGAATCTGAACTGGATCATAGCTGTGTCCACCATGGGGCACCTCCAAACAGCCCAAAGGCAGGCCAACCCCTAATCCCTGAGCAGGAAAAAGCCAGCACCAAAGTCCCATTTAAATTCATACAGTCTATCTGGGACACAGAAAACAGCGCTGCCGTCTCATAAACTAGGACTCTCAGTAAGCACAGGAATAAGTGGCTTGTTTGTTTGTTTGTTTAAAACTTGAGCAGAGGACTTTGCTCCTAATTCCAGGCATGTCCTTGGCAAGTCATTTCTGTTCACTGCTCTGTGCCAGCAAAACCAGGATAATACACTGTCTTCCCAAAGGGCTGAGCACATTCATGCTGCGGATGCTAAGAAGTGCTATGTACGTGGAGATAAAGCCTATTCTCATGTTAGTGTAAATCCAGACTAACTCCAGAGAAACCACCAAGGAAGTACTCCGTGACCCCCAGTAAGTAGGAAGGAACAGGGCCAGATTCAATGCAACATTAAAAAGATTACCTGGAAATGATAATGGGGATGTTTTATTTCCGAAAGGATTTTGTAAGGGCTGTAGGCAGAGACATTACCCTAACACAAACTGCAGACAAAATCAGAGGTAGAGACACAGCACTGAAAGCCCAGGTAATGCCTACATTGCCTAACACCAAAGGACTTTTAAGGACAGTCTAGATTAATGTCTTTGAAATGAAGTGTAGAAGGCCTTGGCTGTGTTGTGAAGTCCCTTTCTGCTCTTTTTCCTATGATTCTGGGTAGATGGTCAGTGAGTATTACATTACAGTGAATCACAAAGGAAATGCCTGTGCTGCACGCAGAGATTAAGCCATTCCCCAAAAAAAGGCTGTGATCTCACAAGCTTCATCAACATCAGCTTTCTGAAATGTGTCCAGCCTCTGCCATACCAGAGACACATGAGACCACAAATAATTACAGGGATAATTATACCAACATAGTTACATCAGTATAACTAACACTGCTGGAAAAAAGCTGGCCATGTGCAGAGATTCACCAGTGAAAGTACACCTCAGAGGTATAATTAACCTGATAAGCATCCTGTGAAGGTGGGGACCAAGCACTTGTCATCAGCACCTCCTTGGTTTGAAGTCACAGCACTCAGGGGCTGAGCTACCTGGTGTGCTTTGGAAGTGGCCATTCACTGGAGTCTTTAGGGAAGGAGTGTGACATAAAGAACAGCAAGATGGGAGTTTCAAGAGGTGAGATGGATGAAGCCCAGGGGGTTGCCGGGAGAGATCCAGAGAGACTGAATGTGCACAGTGTACATAAAGGAGATGGTGAGGCAAGGAGAAAGCAGCTAGCAGGGATGGGAAGGGCTGGAAATAGGAGGGCATATGAGACGAACGCGAGGAGCCAGGATCTGCAATGGGCACGTAGCTTGGGAGGGCGGCAAAATGACAAATGCTGCGAAACATTTTAGGCTGAAAGACAGAGAGGAGGTGAGATACAAAGCACGAAACAATCAAGAGGTTACATACCTTAAACCCTAAAATGAGAACGAGCCAAAGATCGGAATAGAGCGATGCACAGGACTGCACCCGGCCCACGGAGCACGTCATGCCCTTCTCTGTCGCCTACGAGGCAAGGGAAAGGCAGAAGTGAAGGCTGCAGCCTGCCACAGAGCAATGGGAAGATGTGCCTAAGCTGGTCTCTGTAAATTTTACATTTCTGAAAGGAGAGGTCAAAGCTGGTGCTACCAGGGGCAGAGGCTTAAAGCGAGATTTTGGCCTTCTGCTGCCAACAGGGCTGGCTAAACACTTCTCTAAAGCAGATGCCTTGGAGCCCTCCTGTGCCATGCAGGTGATCTGCACAGACCTGGAAATTTTGCAGCGGACTCTCGCCTCTGTAATAGACCAGACATAAACCAAATCCAGAGTGCCCAGAAGGTTTTCTGCCTCGTTTTTCTTTCTGTTGTTTCTCAAAGACCACCTCCAAATGCTTGGCCACCCACCAACTCTGTCCATAGAGTTCAGATAGGACACAGCAACACCCTGCACCGCCCCTCCTCATCCTTTTACCCGCAGTGAGATGCTCAGGCTTCGGAAGCACTGGACTGGGTCAGAGAACACCCACGTCAAGAGCAAGACGGTGTCTGCCAGCACCAACGCTGCCACCATTGCCAGCAACTGCAGGTCTTTGATAATCTGCAAACACGCAAGAAGTAAAAGTTACAAGCAAAAAGTAAAAGCTACTACGGGGAACAAACGGACACCAATGACCTCCATCCCCCTTGGGTCCCTTTGTGTTGTTTCTTTCAAGTGACACGTCCATCCTACTACTTTCCCCAGAGAGGTGTCCAGCACCTACATTTGAGTTGGACACAAGATCTCTGTATTCAACTCCCAAATTCTTGGAGCCCTCCTCAGGCTTGAGGCCAGATATAAACCCTGCCTGATGGTGTGGATAGCAGGTCTATGCTGTGACAGAAAACAGTTCTTCCAAAACAAGACTATCATCCCTTATGACCATATCACCAGCAGGGACAAAAAGGGCAGAGAAAAACACGTGGTAGGATCATCATTTGGCAAGTTTAACACAGATCCCAGTCTTGCTGGAAACCCAGGAAAGCAGAAGTCCTTGCTGGTACCCAGTTTGCCTGCAAACCCTCTTATCCCATCTTTCATCTGAGACCTACTTTTTTCACTGCAGGAAAGTGACCACTGAAAGTTCTAAGTGCACGTTTTGTGCACGTACTTCCCATTTCCCTCCCACTTGCTGAATCCTTGTCCTTAAGTGCTGCAGAGCAGTGCCCAGTGCTCCCTTCCTGCCTTCAAGAGCAGATTGGATCCATCTGGGGATGGGCCTACATCAGATGCTTTTGAGGACACCTGGCTTATTTTCATCCCACAAAAACAATCAGCCCAGACCTGAACACAAACACCGGTGTGTAGTGTAATGAAGGCGCGTGGCCAATGTAAAATGAGAACATTGCTCAGTGATGGGGCTGGGACTCCACTGGGGAAGAGGCAGCCTGGCAGGGCACCCACTTGCCTGTAGAGCGCAAAAGCTCCTGCCTCCTTGTGCAGGAATAAATGGAGGGCCCATGCCCAGCCAGGTGTGAAACCAGACCTGCGATTGTGGCATCCATCCTTGTCACGTGCCAGTTTTACCTGCTATCCCACACTGGTTTGGGACTTGCTGGTGTTTGCCCTCTGTGGGAAGTCTGCCGCCCTCCCCTCCCGCCTCAGGTGCTGGGTACTCACCACCCGCTTGTCCGGCACCCGCTGGGTGAACACCTTGTAGAGCCGCCAGCTCTTCCCCAGGACAGGACCGAACACCAGGGAGGTCCCCACGCACAGCAGGCACAGCCTCACCTGCCAGGGGTCAGAGCCGGGGGCTGAAAGGGGCTCCCAGGGACACCACACGCCCTCCCAGCCTGGCGTGCATTGAGGATGGCTGGGGACACGTCTACGCCCTTCTGACTTCTGGAGGGTGATATCAGATACTAGAAAGCTGACCACAGGGTGAAATAAATTCAAAGGCAAGTACTCCTCTGTAGGCATGCCTGCTGCCTGCCTTTTCCTCCCCATCCCCAGAGACTCTCATTGGAAGAGCAGGCAGGGAGAGACAGGCAGCTTGTGAGCAGCAAGGGAACAGAAAGTCCCAGCGCCCATAAATCACTTGCTGGCACCTCCGTTCATTATCCTCAGCCTAGTGGCTGAGCAGGATGCAGGGTGTGCACTGTCCCATGTCCCAGTCCCCCACATGGATGCATGCCCAGCCCTCAGTCTGGCAGGGTGGCTGCCTCAGGCCAGGATATGGGGGCTCATCACACAGGTGACCGTTTTGATGAAGATCTGCTCTGCAGCCAAAAAACTCATCCACAGCCTCACAGCACCTGAGCTGTGTCAGGCAGTGGTGACTGTGTGGAGAATCCCATCTCCCTTTGTGCTCCCCTCTGCGTGCTGCACCTCTACAAGCCCAGCAGCCTGCCTGCCTGGGGACCTGTCCCGAATCCCTTCCTCGGTGCAGATGTGGTTTGCAAAACAGCAAAGGCCATTCAGACAGGAAGGGTCTGGTTGCCTTTTGCGTATGTGAAAGCCACAGCCCAGGGTGGTGACAGGCCGTGGCTGGGACAGAGCATGTGCAGGTGACAGCTGGCTCGGAGAGAGCTCGTACAAACAGGCCTGTACACGCCTCAAGGTGCCCATCCCAGCAAAACCCTCGCTCACCTGAATAAGCTTTTCCATTGAGTCTCCAGATGGCAGGCTCTGCTCCTGAATCCCAAAGAGGTAAGCACTTGTGTAAGTCAAGCCACTGCCCAGCAGGGTCACAATGTTGAGATTGGGGCTGGACATCTTCACAATCCTCCAGGAAACAAAGCAGGGAATTTGGTGACAGTTACTGAGCATCATGACCTGGCAGCACAGGGGTGAGGTCCCCTTACCGGGATGATGGTGCTCACAGGGGATGCTGACACACTATCCACCCGGAGCCTGTGCTGTTCACCACTGCTCCAGAAGTTCAGCCATTACTCCATGGTCCCATCCTCTCCCCTTTCTTGTTGGAGTGCTTCACAATCCCTCCAGTATTTATTTAGCCCTATGCCAACACTTCTGCTGCAGAAGGGCAGAGGTGGAAAAACCACACCAACACAGCCCAGGGTCACTGTCCCCAGCAGTAAGCTTTGGGTTGCAAGAGCTACGTGTGACCCCAGGAAACAGGCCCTTCCCACTGCTCCTTCCTCTGAGGAGCTACCTCCACACTCAGCACAGTCTCAACTTCAGGAAGCCGCCAGCAACGTTCAGGTTACAGTCTCCCCTCTGTAATTTCACCTCATCACTCATAATCCTGTAACTGTATTCAGGGAGGGGAGAATCAACCCACTGATCTCTCATGACCTGTCACCCTTCCCCAGCAAGTCCATCAAGTGAAAGCTGTACCTCCTGCCATCCCCCCCAACAGCTCTTCCCCTTCGACCTGCTGCCAAGTCATTACTTCTCCCTCTCTTCAAGCTCCCTCCTGGCTTGCTGTCTTGCAGTCACAAAGCCTGGGGTTCAGCCTGTCTCTCTCCCTCCCTGCCTTCCTCACCACGTCTCAGCCCTTGGAGAAAGATATTCACCAGCTCATGCTCTCAGCTGCAGCTGAGAAAGGTCTCCTCTGCCCTCCCAGGTTCAGGAGGCAGACCAGTATTTATTTACTGCAGAGCAAATAAATAACACACGTTCATTACAGCATGTTCCGAGGACATCAATCGAAGTGGCCACTGACTCAACACTGCTCAGTAAATGAAGTGCTCCAGACTGAGATGCAGTTGGGATGCAGGTCATGCAGCTGCTGCAGCGCAGCAGGCACGGGGCTCTCAACACAAACCCCTTATGGGCAGGACCCTCCCGACTGCACAGTGGTTGTCAGGAGCATTAAATTCCTTAAACCCACCAGAGAAGTCAAACAACATCAGTCCAGGCTGCACTCAGATGTGCGTGCTCAGATGTGTGTTGCACCCAACCTCTCTGTGAAACAATGGGACATGGAAAGCAAAGGCTTTGCCAGGTGCCGCCTGGGAGAGGGATGTATCCCTGGAGGAGGAAGCAGTTGAGAGACTGAGGGACCAGTGAGGCTGAGGAGAAGGTAGCAAAGAGGCAGCAGAGACACCCAGAATTGCTGAGGAAGGCTCAGCACTGGCTGAGACAGGTTGAGCTATGAGGAACTGCCGGGCCTTCTGCTACATTTATGCTGCCTTCAGGGGAGCAGAACTTTTTATCTCCTCTGTGCAGACTGAACAGCACCAAAAAAAGTCTACACTTCACCACCAGCTTCTCTTACCAATGGAGATCATGTTCCCCACCAATATGAGCAACCACCAAGAACAAAAAAGGTTATCAGTATCTTCATAGTATGAGTGGCCCAACAGCAGGAAGGACATGGTGCACTGTGAGGAACATGATGGCCTTGCTGTGGAGCTGTGCTGCTCAGAGAGATGCTCTCAAGCATGTGGAGCAGAAATGAGCTCTCTTTTTGCCCACTCCTGTTGATGGTTTCATTGAGTAGCACCTCCAGGATGAGACCATGCATCACTCTCTGTGCCAGAGGGCACCCACAGAGTCATAGAATCATTAAGGTTGGAAAAGACCTCCAAGACCATCAAGTGCAACCTTTGACCAACCACCACCAATGAGAAGTAAACTACAGGACTAAGTGCCACATCCAGTCTTGAACACTTCCAGAGATGGTTACTCCACCACTTCCCTGGGCAGCCTGTTGCAATGCTTGACAACCTTTTCAGTGAAAAAATTATTCCTGGTGCCCCACCTGAACCTCCCCTGATGCATTTCCTGAGGCCATTTCCTTTCATCGTGTCTACAGCCCCCTGCCTTGAGGAGGAAAGGAGCAGTCCAAACAGGACTGTCTCCACCAGCGACCAAAACCCTGTGCGATGGAAAAAGCTGCAACAACTCTGGCATTACTCTTGCTTGCCCTGTGCTGCTCCTTCAGGCTTACACCCTCCTGATCCTTAGCTGGTCATCAGCTCAGAGTTTGGTCCTGAAGGAGCCTGACTCCACTACTCCAGCTCAGGGGAAATCTCCCAGGAGAAGAGGGATGCCCTTACCTGTTTTTCCTGAAGCGAATTGTGAAGATGAGAAAGAAGAGTGCTAGCAGAACTCCTCCAGTCAGAAATGTCCACACAACTCCCAGGAGACCAGCAGAGAAGGATGGGGAGCTCTTCATACTGCGGTCAAAAGACGTCTGCGGGAGGCAAAAGGGATAAGGAAGAAGAGGATATTGCTGGGGCTCTCAGCAAAGGAGGTCGCTACTCCAGCATGATCACTCCCAGTTATCCTGGCTCAGCCAGAAACCACAACTCCCAGTGAGAAGACACTCCAGCACCAGACCAAGTCCTGCAGGTAGGGCCACTGAGATTGTGTATGGACAGGACACGTGCTCTGTCACTTGCTGAGTGCTCAGGAGGACACAGCAGTCCAAGAGCCCTCTTCTTATGGCCAACTAGCCAAATCCATAATGAAGCCGTACAAGTGATTCATAAACCTCAGGCAGCCCTGGCTCTGAGACGTGGGAACGTGGACACTGGTTCCCACTGTCAACTGGAAAGAAATCTTTGGCGCCCCAGTTGGCATCATGCTTCTCTAGATGCTTCTTGGCTCCCACCCTTACCCCTCCCTGCAGCAGACAACTGACCAGCTGGCGGACGTGACTGGGAGCCAGCAGCAGAGCTGCCAGTCGGTGCCGTAGCACAGCAAAGGGAGTGTGACAGCTTTTTCCAGAGGCGGTGACACACCGAGCTGGAATCCGCCCGTCTCCCAGCTGGCTGGAAACTAACTTGGTCCTAGGCAGACATCAGCTGAGAACTGGCTTTTGAGGGACACTCCCAAAGCGGGTATGATGGAGGCACCTCTCTCCTTACACACAAACCACCTTATGGGTTTAAATCTCCATTTAAAAATACTCTCTGCTATCTCCTTATTAACATAAGACGGATAAAACGATCCTACGTGAAACAAGAAACCTACTTCCGCTGCTGGACTAAAATGCTCCAGCATTTTTAACAGGGCACGCACGTGTGGGTTACCAACTTTTTTTTTCCTTTAAAAAAGCATCGCTTTAATAAGTGCTGGCACATCCCCTTTAAGGGGGGAGGTAGGAGAATGGGGTTTGAGCGGGGATCACGCCCTCCTCACTAACTTCTCTGGTGTTGAGTCCTTTCTCAGGCATTCCTGCATCCAATTTCTATTGCAGAAGACTACTTTTCCTGACAGTTGACACTGCCCCAAACTCCCAGTTTTTACTTCAAGGTCTGAGCTGTTTCTGCTTCCAGCCTTGCTAGAAATAAATCTTCAGGCAGAAGAAAGGCATTTGTTTAGAGCCAATGCCTCATGTCCCTCTTCCCCAGCCAGGCTTCATGTCCTCTGGGCGAGCAAGAACAACGCACAGCTTGCAGAATTAAAGCCACCACATAATTCTTGAAACAAAAACGTGTCACTGCCACACGAGCACGGCTGATCTGCAGGCTCCTGGCAGCTCACATGCTGGTGCCACGCTGGTCACAGGGCAACTGGGAAAGGCAAACCCCTGCCTGGGAGAGACATCCAGCTGAGAGCTGCTGCTGCTGGGACACAGCTGCGTGCACGTCACTCTCCCTCCGAAAACTGCTTCCCACCTCCTCTTCCCTCTTGCTGTTCCCTGGGGAGTCTTTTTGCCTCTCTGGGAAACGAAGATCACACCAGATGGTGGAGATGGTCAGCAAGGTCAATCCCCCGCTTACACCAGGACTCCCTGTGTAAAATCCCCACCATTCAGCATGGATCAGGCCCACCCTCCTCTCTGCCTGGAGCTGACAAAGGGCAGGTACAAAGCTGTAATGTCATTCTATTTCTGTGTCCTGCCTGCTCGAGCCCGAGGGTAACACCTGGCTTTTGCCATAGAGGTGAGCAGGGTAAACTCAGCATTCTGGGGCTTCTGCGCTTCACTCCCAGATGCACCCACCAACAAAATCTTTTCACCTCTGGCTGCTGTCAAAAGTATTACTGCACCCTATTCCTAGCAACCACCCAGGGATCAGAAGCACCCCTATGATCTCCACTTTTTCTCTCCCGTACACCCTCCCACCTGACTGCTGTTTCCCTGGATGTTGATGCTACTTGAAGTTGATGGAGCGCTTTGTTGGCTGCTGAGCGGAGTAAATCCTGGTCCTGGCAGGGGGAATATTAATTGTAAGCCGGCTGCCAGAGCCAGAGGAGCCAAGCAGCTTACAGTTCCTTAATTAAAGGCCCATGGTCGTGCGGGACGTGATGGAGAGCCGAGTGGGCCAAGCCTCGCTGCTCCATCCAGCAGCCTCACGTGGTGCTAGCTGCAATTGAGGGCACCCCGGCGTCACTTCTACCGCCTTACTGGTGGAGGGGGGAAGGTACCATTTATTACAGATGATGACTTTTAATTAAATTCTGCTCTACTCACATTTGAAAAGCACTTTGAAGATATAGGGGACAGGAAAGGTCAAGGGCAGGTGGAGCCATCTCAGGCCAATCCTGAGCAGCTGGCTGACACGTGGGAGGGCTGCTTGACCTGACTGTCATGAAGCCAAGGGGATGCTTTCTCCCCTTCTAGGTAATTGCTGGGTGTCACCTAGACTGGATGTCTTGGGGGCCAACCAGGTGACAGCGTGCTGCCTTCAGCTGGACTGGGATTGCTTGGCAGCTGCAAGCCCCTCTTCATCCCTCCCCCAAAATCTACTTCTGCAGAGCAAACCTCATGCCCCAGAGCACTCCCCTGCATCCATACCTCGCACCCATACGTACCACTGTCACGGTGCAGAGCTCCTGCAGCGCCTGCTGCTGCTGCTCCTGCCTGCCAAAACCGGAGCTGCCATCGCAGAGCTCAGAGCAGTTGAATCCCGGCTCCATAGCACATCCTCAGCCGTCATCCAGCCGTACCTTTGCCCTGCTGGAAGGATGGGCGTTGGCTTTCTCCAGCGAGAAGAAACCTTTGGCACACACCGCATCCCCCCTGTGGGCAGGGAAGGGTCTGAGGGCAGCCGGGGGCTGAGCTTACCCAAACTGATGTGATGCACGTCCAGAGCCAGGACAGGGAGTGCCCCCTGCCAGTGTCCCTCGGGGTATCCTCTGCACTGAGGACAGTCAGCTCAGGACCTGGGCTCCCACGGAGCACGGCGGCATCCCCAGCGCTGCTACACCACCCTGCAAAACAACACCTGTGGAGGGCCCCAGCAGCTACCAGGCCCTATATCCCAGCTGGGAGATGAGATGAGGTGCTGTGCTGGTCCAAGAAGGAGCAGGGCACCCTGGCACTCAGAACTCACTGCATCTTTCCTTTGCCAACTCATTTTCCTGCACTGGGGCAATTTCAGGGTCATTTTGCAAGTACCCTCCTTGTGCTGGCAGTATGCAACATCTCCTCCTTCCAGCAAAGAACCAGCCAGTGAAGACAGCAACAAACAGCAACGAGAGTTGCTATCGCTTAACAGGACCTACACGCAGGCCTGGGTGCGCAGAGGGGAAGGTGCTTGAACCCAGTGTTTTGGCTGACTCGGCCCGAGGTGCAGCCTGGCTACCTGAACAGCTGGCTGTTTATTAAGGACATTTAGAAGCCTGACACCTCCGTGCTCCCCCTCCCTCCCTGCGCTCTGGCTGCCAGGTATTGTCCCTGGCTGCTCCTGCTCCCTTTGCACCACCTTTGCCTCTGTTCCCCCTTTCATTTCTCTTTTTGGTGTGGATTTTAATAGGCCTCATTACCATTTTAGACATGAGGTCATACTTATCCTCAAGCATCCTTACTCAATTACCATTGTCACCAGGTTTAATTAGCTTCCAGCGCACGACCATAAGAAAGTCTCCCGTCGTCAGCAGCTGGGGAGGAGGTGCAATAGCTCGCTCCCTATTTGCTCCTAACAACAGGTGGGAGGAAAAAATTATCCCTATCATGCTCCTTGGGGCTGCTCCCCGGCTGAGCATCCCCTGTGCCTGGCTGGTGCCCCGTCCTTCCCTGTTGCTGCTCCTGACACTTTGATGCCTTCTCCTCCTAAGTCCTTCCTTTGGAAAAACTCCTGTCATTACATTGAGCAAAGAAAGAGTAAATTAAAAAAAAGCATGGTCACCAGGACCTGGTCTGAAACTCGATGCTCGTCACGGGGCATAATCGGGATTCAAATGCCAGAAAAGCTACAGGTGTTCTCAGCTCGAGTGTAGACTGATTTTTCAGCTTTAGAGTAGTTGCTTACAAGTCCCAGCCCAAGCTCATCAAGGTAAGAGGGCTACTTGTCCAAAATTAGCAGACCCACCTCTGAAGCAATAACCCCAGCTCTCCTGCTGGCAGAAACCTTCTTGTACTGCAGGTCCGGGCACCGTCCTGCCCCTGCCAGAACTTCCCCCAGCGTGAGATCAGCTCGCTGTGTCCTGCAAGCACAGTATCACACATCAGCCAGACTGAAGATTTTACACACATGGTGTGTAAAGACGTGCTTTACAAGAGTGCTGAAGCCACCCAGCTCCATCAAGCCTCCTTCTCTCCAGCTTGTAGCAAACCGTGGCAGTGTTTCCCCTCTCCAGCAGGATCATCCTCTGGGAGTTTTCATGCCCTCCACAGCCCAGGCTGAGTGACTGGGAAAGAGCCATGGCAGCAGGAGATATCCAACAGCTGCAGTGAATGCCAAGATTGCTACCGTGCTGGAAGTGCAGTGGAGAGGAGGAGACAGGCTCCAGCTGAACAATTCAGAGACCAGTGGAGAGTGTGGAGGGACTTGGTGGGGATGGGGTAAGAGAGGGGCACTGAACCTTTGATACTGAGAAGACCTGAAGGGGAGCAGTGCCCAGCCTCCAAGGGACTCAGCTCCTCCCCATGCCCCCAGGTGGGTTTAAAGACAAAAACCCCTATAATTCCTTGTAACTTTCTGCCATATCAGAGGGGGAACACACCTGGGCGGGTGGACCACTACCAAGGTTGGCATGAGGCCAGCAGGCACTGCCTTCCTGTGGCTCACAAAGGGAGATGTTACCACAAGGAGCACCAATTCAGCCCTCATCCACCCAGGAGGCCACCCCTTGGGGGAGGGCAGAACCAGGTTCAGCCCTTGGGGTCTCCCCAACCCCCACCCCTGCACTCTGCAAACGGCTCCCACACAATGTTGATAACAAGCCGAGGCCAATTAGTGTTCATTAGTATGCAACAAAGCAAGCACCAGTGCAGTTGTCGCTGAAAGGCAACAGGCATTTGCAGCCCAGCTCCTGCCTCTTGTGAGAGCTGGCAGGAATGCTTCTGTGTAGCCTGGAGAGGATCCAAGGGGGACCAGCACTTTGGAGAGGGTCACTGACCTTCAGGGCGAGGCTGGGCAGTGGCTCTGGGGACAGACGACACCACAGGTAAAACCCCACATCCTTAGAATGTAAGGGTCTGTTGAGAACAGACTTGTGGGGTTTGTTTTGTTTTATAAGACCAAAATGCCAACCAATTCCGACAGATCACCTCCAGAGCGGAATCACAGAATGGCAGATCCGACACCTCTGCTTGCCTTGCTCTCCCCCTGCTGCCCTCAGTCTCTGTGGCCTTGCACCTGCCGGCTGTCTGGGACGTGGTGGAGAGTGTTTGGCCACAGAGGAGCATCGGCTTGCATGCAGACATGATCCAAAAAGCCAGAAGGCAATAGGAAACAAGTGACTGGACCACATGAAAAACATTAGCACCACCATCTTCTAAGATAAAAGGGAAGCACTGACTGTTAAAAACAATATTTGGATAAAAGCAATTCGTGTTCACCTCAATGGTTGATCTCCAGGCCTGGAAAACCTGTTTCCTTAGATCTGTCGAGACCCAGGAATAGTTAGCATAAAATCATTTAGGTTGGAGTAGAGGTCTTAGATCATCAAGTCCAACAATTAACCCAGCAGTGCCAACCCCTCCACTAAACCATGTCCTTAAGCACGACATCTACATGTTTGTTGAATACTTCCAGGGACAGATACAGAATCATAGAATCACTAAGGTTGGAAAACACCTCCAAGATCACCGAGTCCAGTAACAAATGCTGAGTAACTGCAGACTAGCACCTAAATAACCCTCAAAATAGATGCAGTTGATGCCATCTAAATGAACATCTTGACTCTCTCCAAGTTTCTTCTTCCCTTTCAAAACATTTCTTTTGGAATAAAACAGTAAAAAACCTTTAAAGAAACTGAAATATTGGCACAGCATGTATAGACCCAGAGCGGGCAGAACCAACTTTTCACCCCAACAGGTTCATTTTGATGTAGTGTTGAAAGAGAGGCTTCTTCCCAGCGGTGACATCACCGCTCTGTGAATCAAAAGGTGGAAAACCAAAGATGTCAAATCACGGACAGCAGAACAATCGCATTCAGAGATGTGCCAGTCATCATGAGCTCTGCAATCCTGTCCGGTCACACCAGCCCTGAGAAATGGCACATGCACACATCTGCAAGGAGCACATCTGGAGAAACATCTGCTGAGAGGAGCTTTTGGCAAGGCGGCTGCGTGGCCAGAGGCAGAGAAGAACAGCTGGGGAGAAAGAGCAGAGGGCAAAGGGCAGAGCCACTCCTGCTGCCTCAGGAGGGGAGCAGGAGACCTCTGCTCAGCCATGATGGGCCGTGCTGCTAGTGGCAGTCGCGGAGGGAGATGGAGCTCTGCTGGCGCGGAGCAGCCTCGGCTGCCAGGACACCGGGCGGCACACAGACAGCGGGAAATCAGCCGGATAACTGTTCCGGCAACGTGAACGCCGCGGGACGGGGTTTTGCAATTCAGAAATCTGGAGCTTCCGAGACAGGCTCCTGCTTTTTCCTTCTGCTCTTCTTGTCCAACAAGATCCCTTCTTGTTTGGCCTGAGAAACCTGCAGTATTGCCATCCCCAAGGTGATCAAAAAAAGTCACAAGCCAGACTTACTGCAACACCCCCTGCGATGAAGCTACTTAAAAACTGTGAGTTAAAACACACAGCATATCTGAAGATTATTTTTAATTTATATTTAAAACTTCAGCGCCTACGTTTTCATGCTTTCCCCTGCAAACACAAGAAGAAAAATAAAGAAAACCAAGAAACCTTGCTTATCACATCATCCTAAAACCTGGGTTACAAAGGCTCAATTCCCAGGCTCACTGGGGAGCTACAAAGTTGTCAACCTTCTTCTCAGGGACTGTCCTGCACTTGTGCTTCATTCTGCTCCTGTCCCTGGGATTTCCAGAGCCACTTCCAGAGCCCTCAGATATGTTCATACCTCACAGATAAACAGCAAGCTCAGTGAGGATAACCACCAGGAGCTGCAGGACCCACTGCACACAAAGAAGGGAGATGAGGGACAAGGTGCTTCTGACTCTGCATGCATGGGGAGCTCACTGTGTGACCAAAACCTGAAATTCTGTGTTGACTGAAGCTGGGTGTGATTTTCAAGCCTCCTACCATTTTGGAAAGCACGTCCCAATGTCAGGAAGGTAAAAGCTTCTGAATGTTGATCTTACTTCTTGTCTGTCCACTGTAGCTCCCTCAGCCTGGGAGGATGGCACAAGGTTGGCACATTTAGCTCTGTCTCTAGACTTTTTAACTTTAAAAGTGCAGGTTGAATACCACATGGCTTTTTTCAGTTCTGTGATTTACATTTTGAATTAAAGAAACCTCCACGCAAAAAACCTAAAAAAGCTGACATTACTTTTTTGAACCACCACACAGTCCTGCAAAGAGCTGACTCACACTTCTCCCACTAAGGAGCTGGTAAGGCTTTTAACTCTCTAACCATAATTGCTATACAATGACAGGCATGTGAGAAACAGAAACAGAAGAGATAGGAGATGCTCAGAGGAAGGAAAATTAGGAGGGAATACCAAGAGGCATAGGGAGGAGCATGCCACAGATGAGGCCAATATGACCAGAGCTGATGGGGAGGTAAACCAAATCCTTGGAGCTGCTAAGGAGCGACTTTGTGCCACTCGAAGATCTGAGCCCTCCCCCGTGTCCAGCTGCAACAGCTGCTGAGCAGCACGTGGATGAAATGAGCAGAAACTTCCAGGTTTCTGCCTCCCCAAAGTGGTTGGGAGTCCAGGGGTCAGGACCCCACCGCCCGTCATGCTGAGCTCACCCCTGCTTGGCCAGGCGGCCTGGCAGGCTCCTCACGCAGAAAAGGACTGAAAAGTCCTTCCAGCCGAATTTTAGTGCCACCATGGTACCCCCAGGTGGAAGCTCACCTTCCTGCAGCCAGTGAGAGAGGCAGTGGATCTCTGCTGCGAGACAGCAGAGCACCCTCACCACCCGGGGCCAAGGAAGGCAGAGCTCGGGGTATGTCCCCGACCAGAAACGGGCCATACCCGGGGGACATACCCCAAGCACCGCTCTGGGAAGGAGCAGCGCTGCTCCCATGCCTTTCCCATGCCCAAGCCTCTGCCCACAGCCGGGGGCCGGGATGCATAATTCTCCAGCAGCGGTGCTGCATGGACAGGAAAGACACACACAGGCTTTTCACCACTTTGGGAAAAATCCCGGGTTTTCATTACTCTGTAACAACTTCATCAATCATTTCACTTCTTAGTGGGAGACCACACCTGTAGGTGTTGTTCTGCCTCCATGGGACAACTTCCCAGCTCGTTCCCAAGTCCTGGGTCAGGAAGGGCTCTGTCCCGAGTGCTGGGCATGTGGCAGATGACCTGAAAGTGGGATGGCAGGGGCTGCCTCTCCGGAAACACACAGCCGATTTCATGCTGCGCTGCACCTTCACTACGAAGAGGCAGAAGTGGCCAGGGCTGGCTACAGGGCCGAACTGCACGGCCACCATGCCCCATGCCCATAGAAACGCAGCTGCTGCCAGGCACTGCCAAAGAGAAGAAATGTTGGAGGTGTGCAAACATCCCCAAGCATCTGCTTCACAATTTGCCCTGGTAGTTGCTGCAGGCAAACCATGAGCCCCCCCATCTGCCAGGCTGGTCAATCCTGAATTCCTGCCATGAATCACACCCACATCCCTGCCCCAGAAAGGCTGGCACCTTGTCACAGGACAAGGAGGCTGCAGGACTCCACGGTGGCTGTGTGACACTCACACTTTTCCACCAGGACGCTGATTCAAGGCCCTGTGACTGCTGCAGCATTACCAGGTCTCAGGGCTCTGTGCCCATTCCTGGCGCCTCTGTTGCCTTTATACCTGCTCCCATCCATCCACATGCCTCAGAAAGCTGCCTTTTCCCAGGCCATTCCCATCAAATGCTGCTACTTTCTCCTTCGGGCATGTGCCCCAATATGCTGCTCTGAGGCACAGCTCAGCCCCAAGCACCACTGCTGGAGGCTCCAACATCCCTTCCTTCCATCAGCTCCCTCTGCCTTTGGGGTAACCAGCCTAACAAACAGGAACATGCTAAACAGCCTTACAGGAAGGCACAGCCTGCAATTTTTTTCTGTTTTAACCGTACCATCTTTAGAGAGCCACCATGAATAAGAGGTAAAAAAGCGTGATGATTTAGAATTTTGATTTACAAGGGAGATCTACCTTGTGGTTGAGGTGTGTATGACTTAATTAAAAGCAGAAGCTCACCCCCACTGAAGCTGTTTGCTGCCGAGCTATCAAATGCAGAGGAGGAAGAGACCTCAGAAGGAATATTTCCATAAAGTTATGTTTCACATTAAGCATATGCCTTCAAGAGCTCTCCCTTTCCAAAGCTGGCAGAAAACTTCAGCTGCTCCTTCATGCAATCAGACACCATCCCCTCACAGCACCAGCACACCTGTGTTTTCACAAACAGGGCTAGGATGGCCAGGCTGCAAAGCCACACAGCCCCAAGCATGGGGACAGCTTCTAGCCCTAACAAGGTCAGCATGTTTTTTCTCTACTTAACTTTTTTCTTTCAGATTTGGCAGGATTTCGGATATCAGGTGACACATTTAGTCCTTAAAGAGGCAGGAAAACAGAACACTACAGCTCTTTCACCTTACCCCTGATGACCACGCAGCAGGGAGTATTTTCCCCTAGGAGACAGATTTGACTTGAGGCTCTGAAAGCCAGAGATGTCCGCGGCTCCTCTGGCTCCCCTCCCGGGTACCAGAGGCTGCCAAACTGCACCCAGCGCTGCCCTGCTCAGGCTTCTGGCCTCTCTGCTGGGCAAAACAAGCCCCCCACCAAGGGGCAGGGCCACATCGAGGTTTCCACGAGGTCTGCCAGCCCGGCTCCCTGCAGAGAGCCGTGAGGCTTGCTCAGGGGTGCGCAGGGGCCGCTCCGAAACGGGAGGCACAGCCACACGCGTGTGGGAAGCGCCACTCGGTAAACTGTGTCAGCGCAGGGGCCGCGGGCAGAGCGAGCGTGCGGTGCCCCGGCACCAGGTGGGTGAGGGGGCGCGGCAGCTGCGCCAAGGCCGCATTAGAAATGCCAGCTGCAATTCAACACTGGCAGCTCCCGGCTAGCCGGGATCTGGTTCCCTTGGCCTCCTCCCCGCCCCTCTGAGGATGCAGAGCACCTGTGGGGCAGCGGGAAATCTAGCTCTGGGTCCATGAGCCACCCCTCCCTGAGAGGTGACCAAGTCACTGGGAGTTGTGTCATGCTCTACTCTGGCAGCCAGGGAGAGGCAAACAAGCCGGGTCCTGGAGTGTTTCCTGGCGGGGTCTCACCCCTTAGCAGCCACTGTGAATCCAGGGCACACGGGTCCCTCTCTCTCCCTCTCCATCCAGCAGGTTGCTGCACTGTGGAGTTGGTTGCAACTTTTCTTCTCCCTGTTTCGACCTCCGAAAGAGCCCAGGTAACAGCAGCGTGGTTAGCGCAAACTGACCTAGCGCTGCAGCTTCGCATCTTTGCATCCTGCAAGGCAGCCCTTTCCCATCGCCAAGGTGCCGGCAGCCTCCCGCTCCCACAGGCGCCTTCCGGGGGGCTGCTTGGAACCTTCGGGGCGGTACTTTCTGGAGAGCTACAGAACACCGGCCCAAGCCCGCCCCGTTCCGAGCTCAGGGGTGCGCTCCGGGCACAGCCAAGCCAGCCAAGGGCGAACGAGGAGCTCTGCATCCCCCGCAAGCGCGGCCGGAGCTCCGTGCCGCAGGGCACTCGGGAGCGCTCGGGGGCTGCCAGCCCATCCCGCGGCCTCGCCGCGCTGGGGTCCGGCCGGCAGCACCCGCGGCACCCGCAGGCTGTGGGGAAAGAGGCACGGGGAGCAAAAGCACCGAAGCGAAGAGCGCCAGGGCAGGAAGGCACCTCGGGACGTAACCTGGGCGCCCTCGCCGCAGCCATCCCGCTCGCAGCCCCATCCACGGCTGCCGGCCCCTCTCTCCCCGCACCGCGCCCGGCGGAGCCCCCGACCCACCTGCGGGGACGGCACCCGTACCCAAGGTGCCAGNCGCCGGCCCCGCTCCCGTCTGACCCGGGACAAAACTTTTCGGCGGCGAAAAGCCCCGGGGCCGGGGCTGTCCCGGCAGGGCTGGACCGCGTTTCACGCCGGCGCCTCCTCCAGACAAGAGCAGCATCGAACCCTCCCCAGAACACCCCCGGAGCCGGGAGAGCGGGACCCCCCGGCACGGCCCCCCGGCTGACCTGGCCCCGCCGCCGCAGCCCGTCAGCCCCGCGCTCCCGCGGCTGAGCTCATCTCCGGCCCCTGTCCCGCTGCTGCCGGCGGGATGCGCCCGCCTGGGAACGGGCCGCCTCGCCCGGGTGCTCCCGGCAGCTGAGGCAGCACAAAGCCCCGCGTCTGTGGCAAAACCGGCCCGAGGAGGTGAGTAAACGCGAGGGCGGCCAACCTCGTGCTCCGTGACCTGCTTGTGCCGCCCCATGGCTAGTGGTAGCCAGCGTGACTACTGCCGTAGGTATGTCTGTGTGAGCAGCACTCGGTGTCCTGTGGACGGACCCACCGTCACTCTCAGCATCCCCGTGCTGGCCGTTTCCCTGCCTTGCCTCCCACGGTCCTGCAGCTCGCTCACATCAACTTCGTGCTCTCTCCCCTCAAGACATCCACTCCATTTTACTGGAATTTTTCCCCAGCTCTGAAAGCCAGAAGCTCTGCTCCAGCACTGTAGTTTCCCTCCTAGCCTGCAGCAAAGTGCCGGGTGCTGCTGGAAAGGGCTGTTCACAGATAGGTGCAAGGCCGTGCAGGTTTTCTCTCTTCACCCCGTTCTGTTTACCTCATTTACTCAACTCTGCTAGGCCTTGTCATGAACAGTGCTAATTTTTCACTCCTGCCCATTGCCAGACCTGCAGAGCCATGGACCAGGGGCAGCTGTGGTCTGAATGGGAGCAGAGAGGTTTGCAGAGCACTGTCAAACTTGGTTTGACACGTTGGTGTCACACTGTGCCCCACAGCACCATCAGAAACAAACGGTGACCTGTTACTTCCCAAGCCTGGTAAAAGCATCCAGTTTGCAGCCTCTGGTTCTGGCAGCAGCTCCCACTCGCATTTACTAGATTTGACCGATGTCGCAGAGGAGAAGCTGCCATAGGACGTCTCCTTCCTTCTCCGTAGGACATTTTCCCATACTTCTCTGAGGCTAAACAGGCACGTACCTTGCCCAGGGAGTCGAACACCACCCTCCAGAAAGTGTTTTCTAGCCTGGGCAGTGATGGGTGATGAAGGCTCAGTGGGGCCGAGGGTCACATCCAGAGCAGGTGAAGGAGGTAGGAGCCTTCTTACTGCCATGTACAAAGGAGAATGAAAAAGCCCCTTGGAAAGCCTTGGGAGACCAAAGTCCAGTGAATGAAAAGATGGAGACGCGTGAATTAATTCTGAATTTTGGCACTGAAAGCAGCCCTCCAATTTGCAGAGGTGCAGATTATCTGCAGCTCACAGTGGCTATAACGAAGGTCCCCGTATTTCAGTATCTCTGGAAATCTGATCTCTTTAAAACACGCAGGCTCTTAGACTGAATTTAACAGTCTGGTCTCTGCCTTCATAAAACCAGGACCATAAGCAGAAACATCTCTCAGCAGGAAGTGTGGGGAGAAGAGTGAGACCCTGACTGTTCACACAGGAACAGGAGTGAAGTGCCTTATTTCTGGTTCCTCCCAAAGCTAGGAGAGAGCACTCCTGTTGCCCCACTGACTCATGCTTATTACTAAGCACTTTGTAAACTGTGATAATGAGAAATGGCCGCTTTGTGCATGCTTCAGTTTGCTCCTGAAAAAAAAATAATCGAAGCTCTGGGGGTATGGACAGTTCCTTGGTGACTGTTATAGATGTGGGTATTCCTCACGCAGCAGAAGTGAGACCACAACCTCATCCCAGTGAGCTCTGCAGCCCTCCAAGAGCTGGGACATCCTTCTGGGTGTCACTTGGCATTGTCAGAGAACATGCAGTTGCAGCCAGGATGTTGGGGAGTCCAAGAAAAATGCCTGGGTGTTTTGTCTGGAGGCAGGAAAGTGCCTGCTGCACTACAGGTATGCACCAGAGGAGGATTTGTGCTGCCGAGCAGGAAGGAGTAGAGGTTTGGAAAGACACAGGTGGGGCGGAAGGTGAGTTGTGTTACAAACTCTGCAGGGACGAGGCCCCTGCTGTGCTTAAAGCGCTGTCAGTAACCCCGTGCTGGGAACACATCACCCCGTGCCAGAGAATAACTGGAGCCCAGCAGCAGCACGGCTCAGCCTGAGGATGGGTCCTGGAAGGGAAAGCAAAAGCTGAACTCATTTGAAACTTCCAGGGGTGGCAGGATGCAATTTTCTTCGTCTTCCATGTCTTTTCTCAGCCCTTGCTCTTTTTAAACAGCCTGTTGAAGAGCTGGGTTGCAGAGCTCCCTGGAGGGGTTTGGTATCCATCACAACGCTGCCTGATAAGAGAGATAAACCACCTCATGCCTCTTCACTGCTGCTCTGGCTCCTCATCCTTAGCACCTTGTTCATCCTGCAAGGAGCTACTTCCACATGACAGCTGCTGGATTCCTGGTGGGAGTTGTGATCACCTGGGGCACAGCACCTCATTTTGGAGGTCTGGCCCATGTCATTTGCTCCAAGACGTACACAACGGTTGGATGCTTGTTTCAAGTTTACTGTTGAAAAAAGGGGGGTTGGAGCTGATTTTTGTGGACCGAGACATGCCCTCCCCCTCCCCCCCCCCTCGTTTGCAAGTCATGAGCAATAACACTTCTCTTGTGGGGTCTGGCTCAGACCATTTAACACTTCTGCTTTGTCCATCCTCAAGGGTTCACACCCAACCAGGGTGTCACACAGAACCATCAAAAATACCCTCTACTTTAACTGCGGCTTTTGGTCACCTGCTAAACTCTTCTTAAGCAACTCTCATTGCAGTCAGCTTTCACTAAATTTGTCCGAATTTTCTTTAGGATGAATTGCATTCAGTTTTTGCTTCATCTGCGGGAAAATTAGTGTCTTGGAAAAGCCAAATTCGTATATAACTACCTATGATTGTCCTGACTTTGCTCAAGTCCATTGCAACTGCTCAGCTCCGCTGTCTCTACCCATCATGATGAATCTAAAAGGGAGACAGGGTGTGCTGGATGGACGCATCTTCTGCTGGGAAATTATCATCCAGCACACTTAGAAACTCTCAGGAGACTTGACTGTGGCCTGCAGGCAATCTCCGCAGATGTGTCCCAGAATTAAATTATCTATGCAAATACAGTTTTCTTTTCACACGTTGCAAATGAGCCTGTAGAGAGAGATCCGTGCTGGGCCTCGTTTGATGAGGCAGTCAGGTACACACAGGCTTGCACACGGTGCTCCCTCTTGGGCTTTCCTGATCTACATAGTCTGCTCCGAGTCCCCGCTGCAGAACGGGTAATGTTGCCATTAGCATGAAGCACCATCCTTCTCTCTTTCATGCACTCTCTCTGTTCTCAGCATGTGGCAGCCAGCAGTTGTAACATCCCCCTTAAAAAAAGCAGGTAGCCACACTTAGGCAAAGCCGGTTCTGTCACATTCGTTCCTAAAAGATAAGCTTCTTCACGTTTTCCTCTTACAAAGTTTCCTATTTGGGAGTTTAAACAACTGATTGTTTCCTTTTCACATACCCACCTAGTCCATGGTCCCTTGGGTGTAAATTGTTCGAGTTTTACCCATCTGAAGGTTCATTAAAGCCATCCTGCCTTTCCCAGCCCATTTCCAGGCCGTGAGGTTGGGCACTGGACTTTGGACAGGCAGCCATCCAGAGAACCCATCCGCAAGAACCAGGGCTAAGTGCCCCACACAGTGAAGCCTCTCAGCAAACACCAGCCACTTCTTCAACCTTCAGGAGTTTCTCTTCTCCAGCTCTCAGGAGCAGGACTTGGACTTTCTTCTACTTTCCTGAGATTTCTGAAGGCTTGAACAATCTTTTGCTGTTCCCACACCATTCTGTTGGCTTTCTGACACTTTCCAAACGAACTCTTCTCAACTCCTCTTCATTCCCTTTGACAGAAGTTCCCCATAATAACCACTTACCTTGATAAAGCAACCGGGAACATGTGTGGACTATTCTTACACGAAGAGCTGCCCCCAGGGAGGTTCCCACTGCTCACTCTGTTCCTCCCAAGTACATCCTGGAAGACTGTCCATTCAGATGGTGAAATCTCTGCCAGGAGTAGTTAGGTGCAGCTGAAGACATGAGCATGAACCAGGTCACATTCCCTTTAATGCCCATTTTCCATGGCTCTGTGAACTGCTTTAAGATAACTTTGTAACTCACTCCTGCCACAGAAAATTTTGAGCCTAGTTAGTGCCTCTCCATCCAGGGCAAGTTAAAAAACCAAGTACAAGGCTCTGCATCTTCCCAGATTTGAAACAGTATCTCAGAAAGGTGATCTTTTTATGGTTGATGTGGACCCCACTGCTGCTAGACAGACAGGCCAAGATCTTAGGAGTGACCCAAGTGGAAAAAGAAATAGGAAAGAGTGGGGAAAACCAAAGGGATCAAGAATATGGTGGAAGGAAAGCACCATGTGAAGAAAAGTGACATGTGACCCACATCCCCTTGTAGCAGAAGCTACAGCACTTTGAACTTGTCTAGGGAAGGAAGATCAGCTCCAGCGTGGTTTCCACCATGCTTAGAACTGCAGCTCACTCCCACCCGTGAAAACTGGTTTGTTAGCAACACCCTGCTCATCCTGCCTGTCTCTTATGCAAAGCAAGGCCAATCCCAGAATCACCTGACAGGGGGCCAGGTCAGAAAGTCACAGAGGGCTTGGGCCTGATATATGACCTCCTTCAAGCTGCCGTTTGGCAGCTCCCCGTGAAAGTGGAGCTGGTGCTCACTACTGGAAGAAAGGCTGGTCTGCTTTAACTCTCCCTAATCCTTTCTGCTCCATCCATGAAGCCAATCCGTGGGGTGTAAGAAACTCTTTGTGTGAAGACTTTTTGCATCCTGCCAGTGGCAATGCTGGATGGGGACCAGCTGGATGGAGGAAACCCTCACTCTGTCGGATGTGGGAGAGAAGCTGACAACCTTTTGTAAGCTGGTTTCCCACATGCTTTCTAATTATTATTTTTTTGGGGGGGATAGCATCAAGGAGAAAACACGAGGTTATGAATTAGGTACTGTGGCAAGGAAAAGGGAGCCAGGATAGAGCTTCTGAGAAAGCAGCAGGATGATCCTACACCGCAGCGTGTAGCCAGAGTGCGTGGGAATCGAGTGAGGCTGTGGCCAAGCTTTCTGGTGGAGGAGGCACCAAGCAGCTCTCTGGCTCTGACAAACAAGGATGTTCATACAGACTTGGTCCTGGGACTTGGAGACAAATGGCCTCATCTTTGATGAGATCCTTCCCAAACAGTTAGGACCATCGCTCCAAATGTCCCCCCATTCCTCTTTCTTCCTTCCACTTTACATACTGAGCATGATGTCATAGGGTGTTGAATATCCCTTTGGCCACTTGGGGTCACCTGTCCTGGCTGTATCTCCTTCCAATCCCTCAGGAGCCCCCAGCCTCCTCCCCAGCCTGGCACCATGGAAAGCAGAAAAGGCCTTGGCTCTGTGTAAGGGCTGCTCAGCAATAACAGGAACATCTCCATATTATCAACCCTGTGGGCAGCAAAAATTCAAAATACAGCCCCATACCAGTCACTGTGAAGAAACTTAACTCTACCTCAGCCAAAACCAGCACAAAGGGGAGAGAGAAACGTGGTGGATCATTCCCTCTCCAACATAAGGTAGGAGCACATGCACAGCTTTTATTCAACATCAGAAAATCCCTCTCACAGGGATGGGATTGGGCAGAATTATACTTTATGGCAAAGCACAGGTTCTGCCAGTGGGAGGACAGGGCATCCTTGACTGAGCTGTCCACAGGTTGACACATTTTATTTATCTTAATATAAAAAATAGTGCAGCATGGGGGGAAGGTGGGGTGGAGGGGAGCAGGAGAAGAACCACACAGTTTTCTTAATTTTTTTTTTTTTTCCCACTTGTATTTTCCATTGGAGACTTGATTTTCATCAGTCCCTCTTTTTGGTGAGGGAATTACAAATGCCCTCCAAGGTTAGATGGTGCTTCGGTGAAAGGCCATGCCTGGTACCACACTTCAGAAAAGCCTGCAGAGGTCTGAGCTCCTGAAGGACCAGCCAGGCTCTGCCCGAGCTCTAGTGCATGCTGACACGGGAGACCAGGAGTTCAGCTAATTTTAGGTAAGGGACTGGACATGCCAGATGCAGTCAGTAAGCTTGCCCTCTCTTTCCTTTCATACTGAGCCTTAATGTAGGATTTTTATTAAATGTTTAGCATGACCTGGAACCCAGAGGAAGCATTCAGGCTTTTTGATGCTAATCTGAACCACCAAAGCTTTTAAGGTTCACTTCGTGCTGCCAGCAACACCCAGTGCCAGCAGTGATTAGTGGTCTCCTGGGAGGTATCTCAGCCTCTTAGGATTTGACAGGGAAACAAAGTTTGCAGTGGAGCCGAGTTTCAGCTGTGCCCATCTGCTAAATAACAAGTGGTAAATGATAGTTTCCTTCAATTGTAAGAGTCCATGACTACTCATGAAGTCATATAATGATCTCATCTCAGTTATTCACCACGTTCTTTCTTCTACCTGACACAGTGAAGATGTTTTTCTTTCTAACAGTAGAGAGTAAAACCAAACCCAAATCCCCATTAATACAGATCTAATGCACATGCAGTGCACAACAGAAGCATCTCTTGTTTCTGGCTCTAGCTGCCACATCTGAAGTATTTTTCCATCTGAGAGCTGGAAAGACAGGCCACTGCCTTCCTTTTAAGGTGTTCCCTTGTCACAGCAGGGGCCTGTCCCTTGTCTCCCTGGATGCTAAGCGCTCTGCTGCCAGGTAAGGACTGCACGTCCCTGTTTCCAGATCCTCACAGACATGGCAGTCCTTAGAAGCAAAGACTTCAGGCTGAGGCTGCGAACCGTGTGGCACAGAGGGCATTGGTGGGAGATGTTCATCACTCAAAATTAGTTCCTGATGCTGGTGGGAACGTGTTGAATGAGAAGGTTCCCACATCCATCCTGAATGGGCCATCCTGGAGCAGAGACCAGCTGTCTGTGTCCTTATCTGTCCCTGTGTGGACAGCTATGGAGTGCTGGGGGCCAGCTGTGGAAGGTGTTTCTGGGCTCACTAGGAGGAAGAAGAGGAGGCACTAAGATATGAAGACAGAAGGAAAGGCCACCAGCAACTTGCACCAACAAGCCCTGTAGAAGAGCACGTCCATAAGAGTGGGTTCCTTGGCATAGTGGATATCTATGCTGGCTGCCAGAGAAGGGGCTGCTGTGTGAGGAATGGAAGGGAAAAGGGTTACTTACCATGGGACCATGGAAAAATCCTTGTGCAGAAGGAAGAGCAAGAAGACAGGAAGGGGGTGCTGTGTGGAGGCAAATGGGAGTGGAGACAAACCAGTAGTGATGCAAAGCTGAATCAGTCTGCTAAATCAGTGCAAAGCCTTGGCTTTCACAAGGACAGCACTGCTGACTTCAGAGACAAAGGCAGAAGGGGTTATGAGAAACAGAGCCAAGAAATGGAAGTTACCACCATCTATGTTTGGGCATCCATAATGTCAAGAATAACTTAGTAAATAGGAAGTTAAAAGCCAGGAGCTCGTCAGCTGAAGTGTGCAAGGAAAGTAGAGCAGGAACAGGAGGGTTGGCAACTGAGAAACAAGGAAAATGCAAGCCTGGCATGCAAGGAAACAGTTGTTTCTTATTCTCTGTAAAAGCTGGCATAAACAAATTTTAGAAGCAGAACTATTGTTTCCAATGCATCTTTCTGTGGATGTGCAACACCCAATTTAACAACCACTAAAGTACACCTTACCCTTGGTGGATGCTGATCTAAATATGCCCACATTTTACAAGTCACATGATAGATTTTCCATGGCCTTTAAAGCTATTTTGAGTCAAGGACATGTACCTGAAAAATCACAGACCTTTAGTACAGAATTTTTAACTAAGCTGTGCAGCACTTTGATCAATAAGCTCACTGCTTTGTTGCCACTAAGAAATTCAAATCAGCAACTACCGATTGCCTTTTACCCCAACATTTAGAATCTGAGATGGGAAAATATTGTACAACTCACAAGAGTTTTTGCTTACTGTCCTTTAAAAGGATTATAATCACAGGCTTCATAGGACAACACACACCAGCCCTGAAGTTGTGAACTCCTCAGTCTCTCTGAAGGTTCTGAAAGCCCATTCATCATGAGCTGCTTTAAGAATAAAAGAAACACACCTTTCTTTTCTTAAAAAGAAATTGAAAAAATGGATGTCTTTGAAAAAGTTTGACTAGATGTTTGCCAATGAAATTTGCATTAAGACACTTGTTGCTGAATAAAAGATTGTGAAGACAAGACATTTGTCAGCTTTACTCACCCTTGAGAATTCTGAAGAAAAGTTCGTGATAAAAGCAACAGGACTTGCAAGTATGAAAAGGTTGTTACTGTAAACAGAAAGGAGAGAAGAGGGGAAGAAATGGCTGGGCTGCCATGTACAACTCAGCAGTCGCATGGAAAGCTCTCAGATCTGGGATGTTACGACAAGGAGAAAACGCAGGCAAGGGAGATGTTTTTATCCCTGTAGCCAGGAGCGCCAGCACTGATGTCTTCTCATGAAACAGCAACTCAGCTTCTGCAATGGTTAGTTAAAGCCAAGGATGTACCAGGTTTCTGGAAAGCAGGCTTGGGAAAATACATTATGCTGGCACCTAGAGCAGTAGCAAAAGGTGACTGGAACAGCCTTTTCAAATGTCATTCCAGCCTTTCTGTTGCCAGGCTATTACTCTGGACTTCAGGAACAAACGCACGGAATGAGCAAAGTTACTGCAGACCCATGCACAACTCCTGTGGTTGCCTGGACCAAGACTACAACCAACCATATAGTTGGCTGCAGAGCCTGTGGAAGGATGAAAAGCTTTTCTGCTGGTGATGAACCATCCATCACCTTAAAGATTTGCTGGGTCATGACAACCATGAACCTTCTCATCCATCCCAGATATCACTGGAGGATTCATCTGTTGGTGCATTAATGAATGTGAAAGAATTATTTGTGGGGCATATTTCCATATTACTACATCCCAATCCATGGAAAAAGCAACATCTGTTATCTTTACACATGATGAAGTATGTTCTGCTCTATCCAAAGGCCCTTTGTCACACCACTGTTGCTATTCAGTCATGTCAGACCTGGCCTCATTTTGTCATGTCAAATTATCATCAGGCTTCACCTTTGGCCACAGAAATCTGGGGACAACACCATGACAGTTTAAAAAGCATCATTTGAGACACCCTCACTGTACACTTGTGATCTGTGGAATGGTGTAGAAGGCATATTTGTTGAAAAGCTGTCTGAAGAGGGAGTGGCATTCAGAAAATGCCATTAAAGAGGATGTTTCCTTCTCACTCACCTGGTACAGAAGCCACCTTCAGAGCCCATGATGGATGGCACAGATCACCCCTGGCATTCTCCTTTTGCCAGGAGACCACAAATTATGTTGGAAGGTGTTCTCTGTCAGGACACCCTTGGTTCAGAAGCTGATTGGGTTTGAGGAATTACCCTGGGATTGATGATATTTCATAATGTGAATCTCCCAAAAAATTGGGTAACTGGCAGCGTGACACAGAAGTGACACTTTTGCTGCCCATTTTCAGTATGCTTCTCAAAGAGAGTCACCTTGGAGGGGCAGATCTGTGGCTGTGGGAGCAAAGCTCCTGTGACAACGCAGAGCAGAGGAAGGCAGCCACTGGTGAACCTCTTTCTCCAAGAGAATTTTTTTTTTTTTTTGCAACCTTCCGGATGCAAAAACTCAACTGTATGATGGCAATGGCATCTGCCATTTCCCAGTCCTAAGGAGACACCTCACATGAGCCTCCCTTGGACCATGCAGGGACGGGCCCTTTTGACATCCTCATCGGCAGCCAGCTCTTAGGAGAACTTGTTTTTGGGCCAGCCACCTGCAGCTTCAGCAGCAATTACAGTAACACCCCCTCCCCTTGCACATGCCCTTTTCCAGGCTGTTGGTGGAAGACAAGCCCTGCTAATCCCCTCCTGTGCAAATGGCATTTATGTGCAACTGGTGCAGGTAAACAAGCGCAAGCTCAGGCTCCTCCTTGCTGCAGGAACACGCTGGCCCTGGGAGACGCCCTGCCTTTGCCCTCTTTCCTGTGGGGAACTCACTAGCCACAATGCCCTGCTTGAAGTGGGGATCACAGGAGCAGGCTTTGCCAGCCACTATTAATGCAGACCATATTTATAGCAATAAACCAAAGCTGATGCCTTATTCACCCAGAGTTTAAATGTAACATGCCCACAGCCCTCTATCAAAAGGTGTGGAAGCAAACAAGATGCTCTTGGGTATGCTGCACAGTGGTTTTCTTCCTCATGGCCCACAACTGTAGGGGACCTCTGAGCACAGGGATGAAAATATCTGCTGCCACGACATGCCTGGCATTCAGTCAAGGGCAGTTCTTGCCTCCCAAGGCCACATTTCTCCCCTCCACATACACACCAAACAAAATCCATTTTCCTAGAAGCACTACGAAGTGTTTCTAGGCAGGATTCTTGGAGGGCTGTGCCTGGGACTAGGGGACGAGCCGTGGCCAGGCACCACAATGTGGGCTTTCCCTACAAACCATGGCAAAGGGTCATCTCTGAACACGTTTTCAAAGTGCAAGGCAGCCAGATGGGGTTGCAAGTTGTGAAAGACCAACATAAAGTTTCAGACATTCCTGGACCATTTCAAAACGTGTTTTGACGAGCCCAGTTGCATGGGGTTTTCTGCAAGGCCTTTTATGATTATATCTCTCAGTAGAAGACTCAGGACTGCTTTAAAGAAAGAAAAACAAACAAAAAGATGCAATTTAACTCCAAATACCTGAAGAGAGTAAGTAGGGAACCCAACTTTGGAAAACACACTGCAGTGTTTATTTGAAGATAAAAAGCACTGCTTCAAACCACTCGGGTCTGATTTAGATTATAAAGGCTGTTTGGTTATATAAATGCAAGGGATGTTTTGAAGTCTTCCAGCAAGGCCCTTTCAGCAGTGCTACTCCCAACAGAAACAAAGTGCTGGGTTCAGCCAGTGCTTTCACCAGGCCTCCTCTGCCTGTGGGGAGGTTTTATGAACAGGGGTTGAGTTCAGGGCCCTCTGAGGGAGAGCAGGACAATACACAGGGAAACAAAACCCTGTCCTGAGTGGCCCAGGGGGATCCTCTTGCAGTGACCCGTTAATCTGATGCAAAGGATGTCCCCAAAAGGACAGATTTACCCCAGCCTTCAAGAAATACCCAGCATGTTTGAAGCAGAGGATTATTGTTAAGGGAAATGCGAGGTCCCTGATTTCCAGCACCCGGGTCCCCATGCATATTCCGCCCCATTCCCATGAAATGCCAGCTTGGTCAAGATTTGTTCAGTGTTACCCTGCTCACAAGGAGAACCCGTCAGATCACCTACACCCATCCCTTGGCTGTCCCTGAGGAACCACAGGCTGCTCTCCCGAGTCAACCAACAGCATTTGCACAGCAAGGCATTAGAGCAACCACGTAACACTGGCTGGCAAAAAGGCCATTGTTTGCTCAATATTGTGCCTGTTTGTTACACTGACTTTTACCAGGGATGCCAGGAACACCAGTAATTACTGGAAAATGTTTTTCCACAATGGCATTTTCCTATCCATTTTCAAAGCCCTAAGGCCGAAATTTACTCTTTCAGGGACAACCCCCAAACAATGCTGACCTGCTGGACTCCCTCTGTGACCCCTTGTCCCCAGCTAAGCTATCACCCAGATGAAGGCTTCGTTTGCCCTCCCAACTCACCTGTTTATCAGTGCCCGAGTCAAGCTCGGGCAAGGACCCTGTAACACTCTGCTCTGTCTCATTCCCTTACACGAGGAGTGACAGAGCTTCATGAAGTCATCTATTTGCCAAGGCAATGGTCTTCAGAGGTGTGTAAATGGCAGCCAGTCTTTTGACACTCCGGTGGAAAGGGTAATATTTAGGATAAATATACAACTCACCAGTACTGACTTCAGGTTTTGCTTTTTCCATGGAGTCAAGAAGGGGTTACAGACAGGGCAACACTCTGAAGATACATTAATCCTTTACCACTCTGAGAGTAGCTTTGAGCTGCTCTCAGGCCAAAGAGATGGCCCTGCCCTTCTTCAATGCAGGACTTAAGACTTTCTCCAAAATTTTTTTTTTAAAGGCGGGCAACTGCAACTCACAACCTTAGTGCAGAGAAAAGGTGCATACATTCAGCTCTAGCTGTCTTGATCACCTAAGGCAGCATGTCTGAGTAAGAGAAGTAAAGCTCTCTGTGATGACACACTTTCAATGCATCCACATAACATTTCCCTTTAGATCTGTGCAACTGCATCAGCCTAAAATGTCAATTTGACATTCTGAGCATCTGGTTCAGCCATCTACGTCACTCACGTTTCCTCTGCAATCTTCCTGTTATTTCAGTGCTAAAGGCAGAGGAGAGGGTCCAAGAGCCAAGATTTGCTCTTAAAGACTTAAACATGGGCAACTCATGTCAGGAATCATCACTTCAAAGATTTTGTCTCCAATGATAAGGTAGGCATTAAGAAGGCAAAGAAAAGGGTATCCTTAAATTAGTTAACAAAAAGAAATAAGAATCTTCTCAGCCTGTCTATTACTGTAAGGTCACTATACTCCTGTGTACTTTATGTTACTCAGAATGGAGCTGCTGCATAATTTGAGAGGTTTATCCTTACATATTAAGTTGAACCATCTCTGAAATAGTTCCTGCTGAAGTTAATATCAAGTCATTCTGGTTTCCCACTGTCCCATTTTCCAATACACCACATTTCTGCACTGACAACTGGTAATTGCATGGCAGGATCCAAAACATTTTGGCAATAGATCACAAAACTCTTAGAATGAAGGAGGAAACATGGGATTACTCAAGAAATGGGAACACATTAGCCAGTTAACACGATCAGAAAATTAGCATTCAGAAAGTCATTTACAGGTTTCAAGGTTAGCGTATTAAGAGGGAAACAATTCACAAAGTTTAGAACTGTTGTTTCATATTGCTGGAAAACTCCACCAGGACACCACCTGCCCTTGTTCGGGTATTTACCCTGCCTGTGAGTTACTTCTGCCTTTGAACTGTGGAGCAAATCTCTGCAACACTCTTCCAGAAGTAAAACAGGGTCTGGTTCTGTAACACACACTGGTCTGTCACAAGTGGGCCCCAAGAGCCAGGAATTTCAGCAGTCCCTTTGGAAGTTTCACCTACTCAAATCCCATCCACTCCCTGACCACGTACAGCCCCATTTGAATGCTCCCAATCCTACAAGAGTTCTGTCTGCAGAAACACCAGAACTGAGACGTCGGAAAATAATGGACAGACAACAGCAGAAATAACATTTTTGTAGGTTTAGTGTTTGCAATTTGTTTTACAGCTTACAATGAAATACTGTTAAGAGATAGTCTACATTCATATGTTTCAGGCAAAATACAGTTTTAAAATCGTAAGGCACTTTAAGATGTCTTAAAACAAATACTTACATAAAAATTCAACAAAAGGGCTGGATGAGAACCCTTTCTACCCTTAGTGTTCTGGTCAGTAAATGATCAATGCTCTAGTCAGGCAAGCAAGTGAAATAATCAATAGAAAGGTTTCCAAGACAGAGTTACTGCTGTATTAGTATGCACTGGAGCAGTCTATTTGAAGTGTCTTCAGTTCGGGAGGGAGGGCATGGTGTGAATAAGATGCATTAAAATAGTTCTTTGAACTGGGCAACAAAGATGCATTGCAAGGATTAAGTTTCATTACTTTCATTGGATTAAATTCCTTCCATTCATTATTGCCAACAAGAGTAAGGAACAAAAAGGAGTCGGTTCTCCCCTCCCTCCCCCCCAGTCCATTATAATTCAACACAAGATTTCAAAGACTTAAAATGACCAGGACAGAAACCCATGAAAAACTGCATCTGGCCACTTCAGAGTATGTTTAAATATTCATTACTGACTTCCTCAGGTCTCACCTCTTATTAAAGGAAGAGAAACATAAAAGAACTGGCAACTGTCTAAGTTGCTTCCCATCAAATTGATATTTTGCTTCTTTTTAACACGACCCCACTGTTCCCATCAAGTACCTGCATTCAGAAAAACACCAGCAGCTCTCCTTGGCAGAGGCTTGGTGGGGCAGGGGATGAATGCAGGCAGGGCCCCAGGCCCCACGGGGAAGAAGGAATGAGCAACTTTGCTTAACACACTTGTGTCTCAGCTTAAGAACAGCTTCAAAAGCTGGTCATGCTGGGCTGCTGTAGCAACAAGGGGACCGATACCAAAACACTGACTGAAGACTTCACTTGAAGATGCATCTTTAGGAGCTGAAATCTGCTAAAAACTGATAGAAAACAAACAAACAAACAAAATGACAGTGGCAAAAACACTGCCTACTTCTCAGGGCCCCTGAGAAGGGGATGGCAGAAACTAGTGCCTGTCATCCATCTGCATGTTTTTAAGTTGTGTCTCACCTATTTTATTGCCCAGTACATTTTCAAGTCTTTGGGGGCCAACAATTGCTGAAAAACGACTCACAGGGGCTCAATGTGTTAGGCACTACAGTATATATCTGCATCCCTAGTCTTCTCAAAACTACCTCAAATCCAACCACCCAACCAACCAATAATTTGTTTTTCCTACAAGTTCTTGATTGTTTTAAACTCTGACTTACTTGAATTGCACTTTAAAGCCCAGCAGCAAAAAGAAAAGTTGGTAGCTATATTCAGGAATANAAAAAAAAAAAAAGATTACCCTAATAGACTACATAATATTTGGGCAGAAGTGGGATGCCTGTTCAGTTAGGAAAGAAACTGCAGTTAAGATCGAGCTAAATTAGAACCAGCCACCACTGGTCTGAGCTCATCACACACAGAGGTGCTACTGGGAAAACAGGAACTCTGATGAAATCTAGCTTTGTGAAGTGAAAAAATGCATGACTTCAAGGCAGCTGCTGCTAAAGACAAGAAAGGAAGGTGGTACCTCATGGCCCTGAGCTCAAAAGATCTTGAGATCTCAACTTGTGTGGCTCACTTTTGCTGGCAGGAGAGTCAAGCTCCAGATCACTCAGTTGATTGCTACAGTTATACCAGCAGGCAAGTTAAAGCTGTGGCTCTGGAATCATCTTACTGTCATTCAGCATTGCTGTGACTATGCTCACTTGGGACAGCAAGAAGCATCTGAAAGAGGAGAGGAACGAAACAGGTCACTCACTGGTTGCAATTTCACTAACAGCATGGAGTTAGTTTCTCTCAAAACCTGTAGGTTTTTCTTCCCAAGCAAACCTCATAGAATCTGCTAAAGTGACTTCCAGTTGCTTGGCACATACACCTCATTGTGTCTTAAGAATATACTTTAAAAAATTATTTGGAAAGGCACAGAGCACATGCAATTAATTCCTTGTGGATCAATGCACACAGGGAATCGTGTGTGTGGGAACTAAGTTGCAATGATTAACAATGGTACTATTTTACAGAGTACAGGGTACTATTTTACTATCAGATAATTTCTTTCAAATTCCAGTTCTTTCCAAGGGAAACTGGGGAAATAAAGAGTTCTGTCAAGGAAATGCAAGGCAAGAAACTCAACCTGCACACTGAGACAGACTGGAACATACAAAGTTTCACAGATCTTGTTCTTCAGGTCACATGAAAGCAAAAACTGTAGTCTAATTAAAAAAAAAAAATCACTAAAGCTAGTTATAAAGAGCAGAATTATCAAAGTGCTTTAATATATAAAGTGTCAAACATAATTAAACAGGACCATTAACACAGAGCTGCCATAAGATGTTCAAATAGGTACATGTGTTTTCTAAATGCAGGAGAGAAGCACAGGTTTTTAAATTACCTCCCAGGGCCAAGGGGGGTTAAGAAAGTTTTTCTTGCTCATTTCAGCTTCTTAACATGATGGTTTTGCTCTGTTCATGTATTCAAAGGCACAGCTGGATTTGCTCTATCAGAAATGGCATCAAAAGGAGTCTACCATGAAATATTAATAAAAGGGCAGCTCTCACTCAGTGAAGCACACAACAGCCTCATAAAGTAGATCTATAGATGTTTGTCAATTTGTAATATTAATTTTAGAAGGTATTTCTTGATGCTTAAAAATTCTGAGCTATTTTCTGCAGCTTTCCTTTAAACATAGTTTAAGATAACTGAGTGTGTTATTTGAATCATCAACAGACTGCCAAAGCTACTGCAACAAGAGCAAATGCAAACAAATAAATAAGGAAGACGTTTCAAAAGCACCTCGTGCAAGAAGCTCAGGTAACTCATGCCTTTGCCTCCCTGCTGGCTTTTCCTCTCCTGTTAAGGATCAGGAAAAAAGATATTCTCCACAGCACTTCTCTGGGTACTTTCAATTCACTGAGCTGCTATGTACCTTAGGCACATGACCTTAAAGATGGAAAGTAACTCTACCAAGCACAGCAGAGCAAACTGCAGTGGGGAAATGTGGCTGTTCATAAACAAAAAACGTCAGCCGAGACCCTTCCTGCAATTCACAGCTGTAAAAGCAGATTTGCTCCAGTAAGCTACAAAAGACTCAAAAGTATGACATGGAGCATCACATCTGGTCCTTTGCACAGGCCACAAGTCTGAAGTAATACCAATTATGACAGAACAACTTGTCTGTTTTCTGAAGGCACCATAAAGACAGCAACGCTTCAGGTGTAATGGGAAGAGGGAGGAGGAGGAAAAATAACAAATATTGTCAGAGGGAGACACTAAGAGCAGCTTAGTACAACAAGGGAAAAAAAAAGGTGGCTCAGTTCTATGATGGCTATAACATCTGTAACAGTACAGAAACCCTACACCTCTAGGCAAAGGAAGAGTAACCAGAGTTTGGAAAAATCTAGTCCTGAATAAAAAAAAATTTCAACTTTCATTTTTAGTGGATGGGTGTAAAATCTGTAACTGAGATCAAAGGAGACAGAAAGGAATCAAACTGCTACACAAAACACTGGGGTCCATACATACTCACATGGCATCATTAGCCTGCTTCTGATTTACCACAGTGTTAAAGGATCTGGACAGTCTCCTTTGCTCTGCAGGATGACTGAAGTCAAGTTTCATATATTAAAATCCTTCTGAATCCGCCAGTGAGAACAAACCCCTTTCCCAGCCTGTCTGAGGGAGGGGGGTGCCTCCCATCCAGGAGACATTTCTAACAACCCCAGGCAACCTACAGGCAGCACACTACTGAGTTAGATCTCCTAAGCAGCACTGCACCAAGCAAGTCCAGGCTTGCTAAGATGTTCTGTCCCTGCATGGACTTGAGGACAATTTCTCATGAGCCCTTCAGGCCAGTGGCTCACGCTTCACCATTCCATTATTGCTTTTGAAATCCATTTTCCTCCCCGTCTTCCCTTCTGGCTCCCCGTTATCCCAGAAGGACTTTCTGCATCCTGTGCGCAGCGACGCTGGCCTCATCCTCAGAGTCAGACTCGCTCTGGGAAGTGGAGCTCTGGGAAGTGGAGCTCTGGGAGGCGGAGCTGAAGGGAGAGGAGCACTCTGGGGAGCACAGGTAGTGCATCAGCGGGAGCCGATACTTCCCACAGAAGTCAACGAACTTGATCTGTCTGACGCAGCTGTCAAAGTACACACCTGTGAGGGAGAGGGAACAGAAAAACATGAGGCCCTGTGCCCAGAGACCTGCAAACTCCGCAGGGCTCTTGTGCCTGGAGATATGCCTTCAATTAGGATTTCACTGGCACTCCACTGCATTGCACTATATGTAGGAGCACACGGGATACTGGTGGAAGGGAAGGGACCAGGATACCTCTGAAAATGTGAAATTTCTTTTCTTAGTAAAAAACTCCTGTAAAACTGTATTTGTAGGTGATTCAGAACAGCACACTCTTCACATAAAGACACAGGGCAGTTGCTTCCAAATGACACGGCAATTTCTTCTACCATTAGGGAGAAAACTCAGGCTAGGAATTTGCAAAACTTCTTAAATGTCAAATGAATTAATGCACTATATTTTCAAACTTGTAAAACCTCTTCTACCAGCTAGTAAAAATGTGTTCACAAATAGACCTTCACAGCTCTACTTTTCTTCTGCTTGAGTGAAGCCACCATGCTGAGCTTGGATGCTACTTTCCATGGCAACAGTCTTGCTGTAACACACAATTATGTTCTCTTCCTGTCACAGCAAGTGATTTTAGACGCTGACATTTTCAGAAGTTTCCAGCGGTGTTTTAAGTCCTAGCTGGTCAGGAGTAAGCTTTTCTCCTGCAGTGCTAGAGTAATGCTGCAGTACTGCGTGAGTTCACAAGGCATAATGAAAAAGCACAAAACCAATCCGCTGCTATCCAAGCAAAACTCTTAAAAAAAGAAACTTTTCTCTCCCTCCCAATATAAGTCCCAGCCCTTCCACCTTTCCTTACGGAGCATGCTTTGATATCGTCCTGTAAGAAGATAACAGCTTGCATTATGACTGCAAGATAAATACTAATTAATGATTTTCTCCCCTTAATCTTCTAAATGCTAAATGTGCAGATCATTTACTCTGGTTAAAGATTAAGCATTGAGCCAAATTAAGCCCAAGCATTTCAGACTGTTTTATGAAGTCCTCTCCTTCCAAGAACTACAGGCTAGTGGTCCCAAGCTAGAGCTAAACGAGTTGCTGTGGGTAACTGCTAAGCACTAGAGCCACTCTCCTCTTTTCCACCCAAAAATGATGCTCACCATTCAGCAAGAGTGTGTGCACAAGTTCTGCTGTCCATTACTTCCTCTGAGCTATTTCAGGGCAAATGGATCAGAAACTTGAGATCATAAAATCACAGGGGAGTGCTGGAATGAGCTACAAAGACTCTGACAGAAGTGCTGCCTTACATTCCCATGCAAATACAGTAAGCCAGCACTACAACTCTGAATACTGTTCCTAAGTGAACCAGGCTCCTTAAAGACAAGTTTCCAGGAGACCTGGAGCCAGGGAAATACAGCCAGAACGTGGCTGCAGTAATGCTGAACCTGAGTGAGCTTATAAAGTCACGGCAAGTCAGCGGGAAAGGAAACGGTGAGGTAAGAGCAGGAAGCAGAGCCCTGAAGGGGAACTCACCGCCGCATTTAGGATTGGGGCAGTTGCTGGCCAAGCTCAGGTACCGGACGAGGCTCTCCGGGAGATCGCTGGGGGCGTAGGGAACGTTGCGAGTTTTAACCGTGCGTCCAGCCAGCTCCTGAAGGCTCGGGGGATTGTAGGTCAGGTCACGCACAAAGCGCACCACCAGCGGGTTCCCACGCAAGCTCAGCTCGTCGAGGTGAACCAGGTTAAGGATCTCTCGGGGAAGGTAAGTCAGCAGGTTATTGTGCAGGCTAAGGGAACGCAGGGAATGCAGCCTAAGGATGGAGATGGATACCCTGTCAAGATGCGCAAGCAAAATTGCCCCACGGATGCACTAAGCAGACCTGATTGCTCTCCCCGCTCCCACCAATTTATTTTTCTTTGGCTTTTCTCCCTTTTAAAACATAAATTCATGCTAAAAGAACTGTTCTTACTCCAGTACACACAGTGCACTAGAAAAGTCAGCTCAGCACCAGAATACCTGCTAAAGAAACACAGTCTTAAATATGCTGCTGTCCCTCTCAGTATTNACCCCCCCCCCCCCCAAAAAGGTAGAACAAAAGTGTACAAACTGAGCGCTTTCAGGGGACATTACGATTCCTTGTACCCGGCACAGTCATCAAGAACAGGCCCATGCAGTGCTCTGAATAAGTCACCTGCTCTGTCTCATGCATTAAAGATGATTGCTGGGAGGCAGCCAGCCCTGGAAAGCCCCGTGTTTTCACTGCTTGCGGCTGCACCACTTCGCGCCCATACCACCAGATTTGAGCGAGGTCAGGCCAGGCCAGCAGCGGCACAGGGGACAAGCAATTTTTTTCCTTTTGGACGAGGCCTTCCTCTCTCAGGAAGCACAAAGCAATGCTCCAGCACAGCATCCAGGGCTGCTCCCAAACTTGTAAAAGTTACAAGACATTGTACTGTAAGAATAATTCCCCACTACACCATCAAATTACAACTTGGAGAACTCCATGCTGCCATTCAGCTGTTTTTAGGGATGCAGCTATACCTCCCATCTTCATCTCCCGTCTTAAGCTACACATACAGAACTGCAGTGTCCTCTTTCCCCCATTATAAACAGATAAAGCAGTAACCTAGCCACTAGAACTGTGCTGTAGGATTACACAAACAGTCTGAGATCCTAAGGAATGCCAAGGGAACACAGGGGATGGCACAAGGCAAAAGTACACACAAAAAGGTTTTGGGGGAAAGGCAAAACCCATCAAGCATTCATTACTAATAAAACAGTACCGTTCTTACTTCTTAAGGCAAGCAACTTATTTTTTCTGAGTTGCCTGGGTACTTTTCAGGGTCCTCTCTACAAATCTATTAATTCACTGTAAGGTGCAATCTCAGTGACGGATTTTTAAGATAACCCTTTCATTGAATTTTCCAGATCATATATTCATGGTATGCCTGCAGTGCACCATGCCAAGGATATTCTTTTTCAAATCCAGTCACATTAACAAACTGAAGGACAAATAGGTCCTCCCAGGTACTTTTATCCACACACACAGAAGAAGAAGTTCAAAGAGTTAATTACAGATGGTGGCTGATGACAGTAAATACTCACTGTGCCAGCTGAGGAGGAATGCTCTGGATCTTGTTGTCACACAGAACTAGATACCTCAGAGAAGGCAGTTTTGCTAATTCAGGTGGAATTGCCGTAATGAAATTCCCTCCAAGGTACAGAAACTCTAAACTGAAAAACAGAAGAGAAAAGAGTGCATTATTTCATTAATTTCTAGTTTCCTTTTAACACCTAGGTTTTCACAGCTACTGCATTTCTAAAAGGAAACTGACAGATGACTACCTATGAGATAATTTGCTGAGAACAGGGAAAAAAAAAGCTGAGTTGCACATCAAAATTACAAAAGAGCTGCTGTTTCACAATAGATAATGTGGAGATTTTACCTCCGGACTCCTGCAGTCACCATTACACCTGCAGGCAGGCACCAGACAACTGTGCATTCCTACACCAACCCCTTATGCAAAGCTCCTGCTCCTATTTCCAAGGATGTGCAGCCTGCACACACATGGTGTGCAGCACCGCCACAGATCCTGTTGCAGCCAGTGGGGGCTCTCAGCTTCAGCAGGAGTGAAGCACGAGCAGTGTCTCTCCCTGGAAATCCTGGCCCAGCACCAGCACTAGTTGCTCTTTGTGGAATCACCTGACTCCTCGTTGACTAACTGGAACCTTTCAGCACTAGTCAGAGGCAGCCAGTCCCCCTTCGATACAATTCACACACCAACACCACAGCTGCAACAGCACAGAGCACACCTAAGTCACACAAGTACAGGCACACAATTTCTCAGAGATTGATTTCACTACTCTGAAGTCACAATGTCCAAAGCTACCAGAAACCATAGCTGGGCTTCAATGCAGTTTGGGCCCAAATAAAAGAATCACTGGATGTCCTGTGAAAACTCAGTGGATCGGAAACAGGAACAGACAGAGGCACTACATCCCTTCTGCCAGGTGGAGTAGCCAGTATTTGCTGTGCATCCCTGCACTTCTAGGAAGAAAAATTGGCAAACATTTCTCTTTGATATCATAGCTTCAAGTCCCCATTCCACGGACTCAAGTAGCTTTCTTTCCCTGTTCTCGGACGTTGTCTGAAAGAGGAACGAAGGCAGGCTCAGTTTGGGTACATCTTGCTAATCACAGGCCAGCCAAGATTTTTTCCCATGTTTGAAAAAGGTGGATCCCACAGTCCTGGTTCAGTATCTCCAACACACACTCAGGTTGCCTAACTACAGTGCACCTTGGCCTTCTCTGATCCAGCAAGCATTGCCCACAGGCCAGGGAAAGTGAACTCATCCAGGCTCCATCAGCCTTTCTTTAAGTATAGGTTATAACTTCCTTGGAGTAGGAGACACCTTCATCTCACCCCAGCAACTGAGAAGTGCTATGGATACAAATGGCACGGAAACACGGGAACAGAGCACCCAAGGGACACGGTGGTCCACCCAGACAAGGTCTGAGCCCTGGAACTCTGTGCCACAGCATATGTGGAGCGCAGAGAAGCTCCCCCCTGAGACTTCCCCTGGGATGGAGCAGGAGAACAGCAGAGAGAGTCTATTTCGCTCAGCTCCTGCAAGAAACTTGAACCCCAGAGATCCAATGACAGCATCTGCTAGGGCTACAGAGGCCACTACTGCAGCACAAATGCACGTGCCCAGCAGCAAAGGACAGAACGACAGACCTTTGCAACACACCAGGAGATGCTCGCAGGGCTCAGCTTTCCCTGGATTGCCTTATATTTTTGGAGTATGTCAAAGGCAAGCTAAATAACTGAAACTGGACAAAGTGGGCAGAAAATTAAACCTTAAACTGAATTTGATTACATGGAAGGCAGTTACTACAGACCAAGTGGGACAGCACATTTGGAGGTTACTGTGAACGTGCAAGAAAGTGCACAGTGAAAAACCACCACCAATTGCCACTGCTTCAAAGTAACCTTAACCTCTCTTCTACTCAGACAACCTGTATGTTGAGGAGTGGGGGTAGGAGGAAGGAAGCTGTGCAGAGACCATGTCAAGGAGAGATTATTTTTAATTAACTTTTGATCCCCTAACAAAGCCCTGAGTTTTTAACCAAAATTCCTCTCTCAAACCTCCATTGTTTCCCAAGGTGGATTTAGGCTGCTTGGCTCTCACTAGGGACTTAACTGCTGAGTATACAATTCCATACAATTCCTAACTCCATACACTGCTGGAGCCCACACCAAAAGCTGTTGGGCAAGGGAATTCTAGCAATGTGGATTTCAATATTTAAACAAGGTTTAGATGTGTACAAGTTTGCACTTCCTAGGAAAAGTGAATAATTAACTCCTCATCCTTTGTATTTGAGGACATTAATGCCTGTAAAGTGACATGGCATAAAAACCCCTCCTACCACAGAAGAAGAAGGAACAAGTTATACAGTAAAAATGTTTTGGGAATTCATTTCAAGGCATAAAATGCATATGTTTCAAGAACAGCCTACTGCAAAAACTAAGTGTGCAAAAACACTGCCTACAAACTTCTTACAGCTTCAAATCTGTTCTTTGTAATGAGAACACTCAGTCATACCAGGAAGGATATAAAGAACTAACATCAGAATACAAACTGTCTCTAACTAAAACCCACTAAAGAAGATAACTTCTTCATTGGCAACAAAATGCTTCTTAAAAAGTGTTTTCTTTTTACTCATCTTCTGAATCACCTTTCTGGGGTCAGTGGACAAAAAAAGTCGTGGGGCTCAGTCTGGTACAGCGAATTCAGAATTTCCACATCAACTTATGGTATTAATTAGATGATTCATTTATTAAAAAAACACAGGGAGGAAGTTTTGAAACTACAAAGAAACTTATTTAAAACATAGGAAAGATATTCTTATAGCTTCCACTGAAACACTGCTCAATGGGAAAACAAAACCTGTAACTTCCATCCCTCAAAGTACAATTTGCTAGGAAGAAGGACCTAGCCTTGTCTTGGCTAAGCAAGGTGAAGGAATCAACAATAGCCATTTCTGCATCAAATTAAAGTGTCAAGAATTGTCTGAGCAAAGTTAATCACGACACAGAAGATTTTCAAGAGGCACGACCCTTTCACCAAGAGCACTGACCACAGCACTGGGACGCAGTTCGTTCCCAGCTCGTCTGCTCCTGGCCTGATTTTCATGTCACACTCATACTAAGCCTGTATCTGGAGGCAAAGGTGATGCTGGCTCTCGAGTTGTCCTACTCAGGGCAGGGCAGTTTGCTGCTTGCTAAGACAAACAAAAGCACTGCTCAGGTCTGCCCTCTTCACACAAGAGCCTGCAGTAAGGCAATCCACAACACTGACCCCGGGTTTTTGCATGAGGACCACAGCAGAGATGGCACTGAGCTTAGCAAATGCTTCTAACTAACCTTTCACACTTAGACCTAGTCCTTCTGACAATCATTAATCTGTACAGTCATTTTGATCGATCAGCTAAGGTCCTGTGAACTGCTGTGTACACAGAGGTAGAACTGGATTTTTTTCTGCACTTTCAAAAGTCCAGAATCTTCAAAAAGCCAGAGATCAACTATCATCAAAGAAACATAAGCTCAGTTCCAATTTTTGAAGCTAGAATGAGTGATTTACTTCCAACCTGCCACACAGACTCCACAGCTGAATGAGTTTCAAGAGGGGACAAACACTAACAAAATCAATCTCAACAGAATCTGAAAAAAAACCCCAACAACCATGTGACAGAATTACTAATGAGGGCTGACACTTTCTCTCCTGTCTTTTAGCAATGTTGACAAATACACTAATAAAAGGCCAGAGTCCCTTTCAGCCTCACACCCAGCAGCCCCCTGCTCAGCACAACCAGTCCTTAATTGCTGCCAAGCACAGCCAGCACGCTGAGCCCATCATGTGGTGCTCCTCTCTAGCAGCGTATTTCACACCACTGGGCTGTAGGGTGGCAGTGAAAATACTTTTACCTACTAAGGAAGGAGTGGAGAAATGCTTAAACAACTATGATCAATTCAGGGAGTGGCAGCAAAGTTTAACATACAAAGAGACTCTACCTTCTTGCTTGAGTATGTCCTCGATGTTTTCAGGTCATCATATAGCACAAATCAAATCCAAAGGCCCCCAAACACTCAGTAAATAAGAAGAGCCACTCTGAGCACTAGAGGTATTTTTTTACACCCAATCAATTACCACAGCACTCCTATAGTCATATTTCAAGGGGATAATGTCTTCAGGCACAGGAGATACTCAAATTTTCAATCCGCCCGATACTCAAATTTTCAATCCGCCCTGTTTCCCCACAGATGCTTCTTCGGATAAAATTTAACAGCTGACATCAAACACATGCATCTAAATAGGTAATATAAAAAAAACCAAACCAACAACGGTGCCTGAAATAGCTCCAGGTCTTTTTAAGATAAACTTTATAGCAAGAAATTTCCAGGGCAGTTTTTGAGGCTCATGCAAGGGAGGAATTTCAAAGCAGCCCACAGTACACTCCTGTTAACCCTGTTCTACGATTTGCTAATTCCTGAGAGAACTGCATAGCCTTTGCTGACACGCAAATTTAAGATCAAACGGTCGTCTGAACACTATTTGCAAAACGTTTGAAGAGGGGAAGAAGAAGGGAGACAGCAAGAAGATTTCCTAATGCTGTATCTTTATCAAAGCTCCGCTTGCCCTTTTTCCCACACTAACAGCCGTCCTTTAAAGCGTATGCTTGTCTAACATGCTTAATACTACCCAGGAATGAAAGCAAACGCTCTGGCTTTCAATGCATCTAAGTCTTTACACAAGCCTTGGGTGAATCCAGTTAGGCCTTTGAGGTCTTTGATCCCAGCCCTCGCACAACCAGGCTTTATTAGAGGAATACCAGCAAGAAGGAAAGGAACACGCATGGGTCTTTTCCAAGCTCTGCCTGTTCCTGATGCTCTACAGAGCATGAGAGTATTCTATGACTAAACTCAAAATTCCCATGGGAGACCTGAAGTATCAGCTGCATTTCGCTCAGCCCTTGAGAATTGTTGATTATACAGGACATTTGCAGGACATTTCCCCAGGCCTGCACACTGATCAGGGCAAACCTTGCACCCTTTGAGCCAGAAGTCACAGCTGCACTGTGAAGATCAGAGCTATGTTTTACCAGATTTGCCCCACAAATTTTGTGCCAGGACGGGCAAAAGTAGATGGCCACATTTCTAGCTCACCAGCTGCAATACACCTTACCCCATAGTGCATCCCCAGTTGGATCAGCAGAGGGAGGATATGCAGAACCAATGCAGCAGTGGGATCTCTATGCAGATCAGTTCAGGAGCTGCTGAGGGCTGTGAATTGAGCCTGAGACAGAGTGACTGACCATAACATCTCCCACTGAAAACACAGCAAGGTCAGCAGGGAGAACTGCAGAGAAGATAACACTTGTGTCTGCCTACGCTAAGCTCGCATTTTATCTGGCAACAAACAGGAAACAATGCAAAGAAGGCTGCTCTCACATGTCTGGTGCATTCCTCGCTCTAAATTCGCAGAAGAGCCAATGCTCAGGTCTTGCACTGTATTGACACACCAGCTGACAGGAACTGCAGATGCTGGGCATACGGAAGGACCAGGCTTCAACATGATCAAGAAAAAGCCCTCAGCAGCATCAACACCTACATTTCTCAGAAACACACAGGGCTATTGCTGGTCACAGTCGATGCTTACAGTGAAACTACGCTGAAAGAGCACTGAATTTTCCTAATGGAAAACATGAAGCAAAGGTTATTCATCCCTGGTGCCAGCTTGCTATGATCAGCATCATCCTGCTGCCATCACCAGAGCAATCACAATCATACACTTATGAAGCCATGCAAAGAAAGCTTCAAGCATACTGGTGGTCCTTCCACAACAACCTAGGAGATAATCAGTAACCAGGCATACAGCACTCACTTTCCAAGCAGGATCTTGCACTGCACACAAAACATTTGTGTGGGCAAGGATGGGGCAGATGGCTGAAGCTGGAAGGAGCAAGACACGACAGCAGCAGGACTGGCTGTGGTTCTTATCACCAAGTTCATTAACTTGCCAAGTCACCAGGAACATACCAGGGAAAAGTTTCTGCACAATATGCTTGACCCAAATACAGCTTGTGTGAAGTGGTAGATTTATCGTCTTCCTGTAAGTAACAACATAGGGCACATGCCTCCCGTTCCAGGACCTTTGCATTTGTAGTCACCAGCATATTCCTTCAGCTTTGGCAGCTCAGACCCATCAGCTTTTTCTACTTCCAACTTTACCACATACACAGACTCCTTACCTGCTGTATTCCTGGCCTTCACTAAAACTGAATGATGTCCCTTCAAAAACTAAAACAGGAAACTATGGGGTGCAGAGGAAAGGCATGAAGCTCAGTTATCCAAGGGTATTTTTTTAAAAGAAAATCTCATTACAGCTCATTTCCTGGAAACCTAAGAAGCATTTCTAGATTTCTGCAACTCTGGTCTGCTCTATAATCAGTGACTGGAGCAAATGGGAAGCTACCAGGGTCATGGGAAGAGGAGAACTGCTGGTCTCAGGAACTCTAGTAGCAGCAGGAAGAACTTGATCAATAAGAATGCTGTCCGCATTCCCCTGTGGTCTCAGAGCCCCTAAGATAAAAGAAAAAATTTTTTTTATGAACATGCAAAAAGGGTCAAGGTCTTGGCTTGTCAGCAACAGCAAGACTGGCATTTGCAGATTGAGCTGTGAGGTTAATAAAAGCCACAGCACCAGGTCCCACCTCCAACTTCTAGAGCTCAGAAACTAACAGAGGTCTCTATGCTGCTGTGCTGTAACAGCTGGCTCTGCTCTGTCTTTGCTCATGCTCATTTTACCCACTTACACAACAAGCACACTCACGCTGAGGACACCTCTCTTGTAGAGTCTGGCAGCAGTTTCTCTTCAGAATGTACTTTCTATGTTTTTGGCAAGGGTCACTGGTTATCTGGGTCCCAATGAACAGATTCAGGATTCCCTCTGGAGGAACAACACATTATAAAATGTTTTCTCCCAGTGCTGGCAAAGCTGTGTGCAGCTCCCTTTTGTTACTTCAGCAGTCCCAGATACAGAAGTCACTGATGGCAGAGTGATAAAGAAGCTGACAATCCTGGTGGGGCACAGATTTGCTATCTTGAGCTAAAGTTCAATTATATTATGTTGACATGTTAGCAGAAGTTCAGTGAGGTAGCAGTGGTGACGTGGGCAGCAGACAGAAGCTGTGTCTAAGTGTAACTCTTCCACCCGACCCATCACTTTGCAATGATGAACAGACAGTTCAACAGCTTTGTCTGCATTTGCTCTCTCCAAGTTCTTCTGGGGGTTTGAGCGTGACCGGTCCAAGAAAAGTTGCAGGGCAAGACAACAAAGGAGCCCTGCTTCAGGGCAGGTCAGAGGAACAAAGCAGAGTGACAGAGGTGCAGCGTGGAGCACAGGTCACAGCCTGCTGCGGCACCCTGTGTGGTGCTACGCAGCCCAGTACCTTCCTGGGACATCACAGAAGAAAAGCAGGGCTGAGGTTTGCTTTCTTGGGGAAAAATAAGAGAAAGAAAAAACTCACAACCCACAGAGACCATATAAACAACAGCAAGGAGTCTGACTCAGAGGTGGGAGCAACAATCAGATCCCAACCACATCCCGGATGCTGTCAGACATGCTATGGAGACAATGTGGATCACCTTCCCCATGCAACTGCCCTCCTTCATTGGCCTTCTCTCCCTTGCCTCATTTCCTTTTTCATCCCCGAAGCATCTGTTCCCAGACAGAAAAAAAGCTGAGCTTCCTCATGACAGCCCCAACCCAGGATGTATCGTTACTCTACCAAGAAGGATAAGGGCATTCTCCATCACTCCAGATGTCTCATAGCATCTCTCAGCCCAGAGAGCTTAACCCAGAATTACTCCAAAGCCTTAACAGGTGCATCCTATGCCACCTGGACAAAAGCCACAAACCCAATTGTATTATACTGCAGGAGATAAAACCATTCCCCAACAGCACTCAAGCAGTTCTGATACCTCCCACCTACGCCCACGGGAGACATCACTCTACAGAGAACATCCTGTGCTTCCACTGGATGCAGCTCTGCTGAGCGTCAGAGTGAATCCAGGTATTTAGGGTCAAGAGTGCTGGAATTTGCGTAAGAGAGACTGCGTCTGGCAAGTCCCTTGGCAAAGAGCTGGAGCAAACAAAGTTGAGATCCAAAGTCTTAGAAGAGAGCCACACAGAGGCCAGCCCGAGGCTTGGGAATCCAGCAGAACACACTTAAGCCACAACAAGCATCCCGCTTGCCCAGGAGGACACCAGGCTCAGGAGTACCCAGACAAGCCAAAGCAGGCAGCCAATACCCAGTGCTGTCTAAGGCCTGTTGCCACCCCACCACTGTTCCCAATTGCTGTGATTCTGTCATAAGTTTCTATATGACCGGCCTGCAGTGCCCAGATACAGCCCCAGAGCCAGATGTACCATCGCACTCGAGTGCAGCCTGGGGCTCCGTGCTTCAGGTCTGTCGCTATCTGTCAGTCCGTGGTTTGAGAGAAACACCACAAAACCCCAGCCATGACACAGCAAGCCCCCAGTGAGACTGAAGCTGCGTAGGCAGAAAGGGCCTGCTGTTTGCACAAGCCACAAACACATCTTTATCCTCCTGAGCAACCCATCGTGCAGCCAGGAGCTGCAGGACACATGGGGTTTGTCTCACTGTCACCCAGAGATGTGCGTGAGAGGAAAACCAGAGATCCTTCCTCATGCCAACACACACCAACCACACCATCACCAGGAGAGTGCCCCTGCACCAGGGCAGCCCAGGGACCAGGCAGTGCCAAGAGTCACCCAGTTCGTGAGCACAGAAGGCCCATCATCGCCTGAAGAATACACAGGATCGGATGGGTTGGAAGGGATGACAGCAGGTCATCTGTTCCAACCTCCCTGCTCAAGCAGGGTCACCCTAGAGCACATAGCACAGAATTGTGTCCACTGGAACACCTTCAGTGAGGGAGACTCAACAACCACTGCGGGCAACCTGTTCCAGTGGTTGGAAGTTCTCCCTCATGTTCAGGAGGAACTTCCTGCGCATCATCATCTTTTGCCTGCTGCCTCTTGTCCGATTGCTTGGGGCACCACCAAGAAGAGCCTGCCTTCATCCTCAACACCCACTCCTTAGATATTTATATATATATTTATATATATATATATATAGATGAGGTAAAGAACCTGGAGTT